>PGTU02010786.1:0-54804 GCA_002896215.2 Cicer echinospermum | reverse complement strand
CCAGCTTTAGTCTTTGTGATTTTGAACAATCGATGTCCAAATCGATTAGCGTGCTAAAGCTTGCTCTGACTTCACACTTTTTATCAACATTGTGCCAATCTGATTGCCTAATCGATTGTTTTAATCACAGACTAAAACATTTTTCATACAACCTTTACAGAAATCGATTGCCTAATCGATTTGCTTTAGTAGATTTCCAACTTTTGTTGATTCCTTGAGCTCCAAGCGATTGTCTTAAGTATGTAGGGTTGAATTGTTGTTCCTGAAATCTTACTCAGTTAAAATGTTAGATTTATCACATGATGTTGAACATTGTATGTTTGTTCATATGTCAAAATTAGGATTAAGAGGACTTAGATGACTTAAGTCCAACAATCTCCCCCTTTTTGCATAAGTGACAAGCATACAATTTTAACTTGAGTTTTAGCATTTTCAAGGAATTTACCAATATAGGTACCAGTGACAGAGCATCATATTAGAGCATAAGTACCAATACTATTTACCAATATCAGAGTAATTTAAGTAGTCATCAGAGCAGCAATTTGCAGCAGCAGTAGTAGTAGGTATAGCAGGTAAAAGTTACCACAAGTTATAAAACACAAGTTTATAAATTCTCTCCCCCTTTGTTAGCTAAAGCAAAAAGCAGTAAAGGAGAGAGCAGCAAAAACGAATTTTCTCCCCTATGTCAGTAAACATACAGCACTGAAGATAATTATGGTGTCAGAGCAAACATATAGGTACAACATAACAAGACATTACATCACAACAAAGAACCTAAAAACCTAATCACCTAAATTATGCTGTTCCTCACTATTAGCTAAGGGAGAGGTAGAGACCGCTGTATTACCCTCAGAATGTGTCTCCTCAACGTGAGGTTCAGAACTATCTAGGGTAGTGGGATTTGTTCCTCTGTTGCTTGTCGGTCCGATATCCACAATATCTTCAAAAGATAGCTTAATGCCTAAATGAACTTGTATTGCATCAACATTCTGAACAACTGAGTTTAGAGATGCCTGGAGTGTCTTCAAGGCCATCTTCCATTCGAGCATTGACTCTTGCATCTTTGCGTTGTGAGTCGCCTGAGCTCCATAAACTCGAGCAGCTTTGCTATGAACTCAGGAGGGGTTGCGATTGCTCAGCAGCTTGTTGTGTAGAGGCTGAAACTGGTCAGCTTTGGTAGGGGCCTATCTAGATACCATTCGCCCTTTTCAATTGCATTTGATTGACAATTGATTCACCAAATAACAAGGATGGTTTTGAAGATTCTTCATCAACAAGTGACACTTGAAAATGTTTAAAATTGGTGATTAACTGGGATAGGGCAGCACCAGCTTGCTTTGCGATGCTCCATCATGTGTTCAGCACTATCCATGTCCAGCTCATCTTGAGCTCTTTGACGTCCCCACAACAGCAATATGTCCAGCTTCTGGACGACGCATGGTTTCCGGATCTAGGCACCAGCATCCTAGTTAAAGTGTACATAAGCATCCAATGATGGACCTTCATTTGACCAATCGGCAGCGAAATAGTTTCGACAAGCCTTCGACCATCAGGTCCTTCACAACAGTGTGCCTATCAAAAGAAGCTTCACATCCTTCATCTGCAGCTTCAGCCTCAGAGAACTGCCATCAATTGATTTCCCATGGAAAGGGCAGTCTTGACAGATTTGAGAAATCTTCAAAAGACAAGGAGATCCTCTTGCCTTTGACTTCAGCCTTGAAGCCATTGTCAGTGAGGTTGAAGGTGGAATAAAATGCTCTTATTAACTTTGGATAGGTGTCAAGTGAGGAGGAGAGGAAGTTTTCAAGACCATGAAACCTCAAATGGTCTTGAAAGGTAAATCCATCTGATCAAAATAGGAGAAATCCAGAGTTCTAGCCTCATGGATTTTTCTTTTAAGAGAAAATCAGGTGGGATAACAAATTCTGTAGCTTTATCTTTGGATGAAGGAGCTTCTTTGGAGGAGGAGAAGAAACTGTTTCTTCTTTTTCTGAGTAACCTCCTTCATAGCATCAGCCATGAGCTTTTCAGTAGGGGCTCCTTTCGTTTCTTTGATTTTCCTTGATCAATAGCAGCAGCTTTGCTTTGTCCTTGGCAAGTATTTTGTGGGTAGGAATTGGAACCCGTTTTAACATGGTTGGTGGGGAGAAGGGGTTCGCCCACTAGAAGATGAAGAGGTGATGGAGTTCTGGGTTGGTCTGTTTAAACACGATCCATTGTAGTAGAGATTATGTGTTTGAATGCAGAGATAAAACAATGATGGTTGGGAAAAAACAGAGTATTGAGAAATTGCAGAGAGATTAGAGAAATTCTGGAAAAAGTTGAGAAGAAATCGATTGATAACTGTTCCTTTTTAAACCTTCAGACGCGCCAATCGATGTCCAAATCGACTATGTTACCGTTGCTGGGGAATCACAATCGATTTAGTAATTATTGCATCTAACAGCTAGTAAAAGAAGTCCACAACGGTCATAACATGAATCGATTCCCAAATCGATGTCCTTTATTTACCCAATCGATGTCCCAATCGATTTCTTTAAAGTGGAGAATTTGAAATATTGAACTAGTCGATTTCCAAATCGACGCTCGGGCTAGAGTCTGGAAAATGTTTCCAATTTTGAAGTCTGGGGCCAACGAAATCGATTATGCAATCGATTCTTTAAACTATATACCAAGCTGGCAATCGATTACCCAATCGATTGGCATGTGAAAATTTCAAGCACCAGAAGCTTCCTGTGAATTGGTGCAAAGATCAGATCTCACTAGGATCTATGATCCCTAGTTTCATCCTAATAGGAAGGAAGCTTTCTTTGGGCAAAGCTTTGGTAAAGATGTCAGCTAGTTGATCAGCTGTATTGACATATTCAAGCTTAATGATCCCATTTTGAAAGTGGTCCCTTATAAAGTTATGCCTTATCTCTATGTGCTTGGTTCTAGAATGCATCACTGGATTCTTAGTAATGCTTATTGCACTTGTGTTATCACACAATATAGGTACAGTCCCTAAATCAACACCAAAATCAGATAGGTGTTGTTTCATCCAAAGAATCTGTGCACAGCAGCTCCCAGCTGTAATGTACTCAGCTTCAGCTGTTGATAGTGCAATACTGGTTTGTTTCTTGCTAAACCAAGACACAAGGGGTTTCCTAGTAAGTGACAAGTACCAGAAGTACTTTTCCTATCTAGTTTGCATCCGGCACAAATCTGAATCTGAGTAACCAAATTAAAGTGCATCAGGTTGATCCCTTAGGATACCACATGCCTAGACTCTTAGTCCCTACTAGATATCCTGAATATCCTCTTAATTGCACTAAGGTGAGACTCTTTGGATTTGGATTGGTATCTTGCACACATGCAGACACTGAACATGGTGTCAGGCCACCTGCTTGTTGTAAGATATAGCAAGGATCCTATCATCCCTAAACCTTGTAACATCTACAGGTTTACCTTTCTCATCTCTATCTAATAATTTCCTTGACTCATGGGATATCAATGACTTTAAAGTAATCAAACTGAATTTCTTTATCAAATCATTACAGTATTTAGTTTGACTAATGAAAATGCCTTACTTGCTTTGGTTAATTGATACAATCCCAAGAAGTAAGATAGTTCACCCATCATTGACATTTTCAAAATTTACCTTTCATTAAGTTTTTCAAAATCTTTGCACAATTTATTGTTTGTAGATCCAAAGATTACGTCATCAACATAGACTTGGACCAGCAAGATGTCATTTCCATTTGTCTTTATGAAAAGTGTCTTGTCATCCTCTTATAAAATTTTGTTGAATGAGGAAATTGTTGAGCTTCTCATACCAAGCTCTTGGAGCTTGTTTCAACCCATAAAGGGCTTTTGATAGCTTGTAGACATGATTAGGAAAATCAGGATTTTCAAAACCAGGTGTTTGGCTAACAAAAACTTCCTCTTGGAGATCACCATTGAGAAAAGCACTTTTCACATCCATTTGAAAAAGTTTAAAGTCCATGATACAGACATAAGCAAGTAGGATTCTAATGGCTTCTAACCTAGCTACAGGGGCATAGGCTTCATCAAAATCTATTCCTTCCTCCTGACTGTAACCCTTAGCTACTAGCCTAGCTTTGTTCCTGGTTATGACTCCATTTTCATCTAGTTTGTTCCTAAACACCCATCTTATTCCTATGATGTGCTTACCTTCTTGTTTTGGAACTAGGCTCCACACCTTGTTTCTCTCGAACTGGTTTAACTCCTCTTGCATAGCAAGTATCCACTCACTATCTAATAGAGCTTCCTTAATGTTTTTGGGTTCAATCTGAGATACAAAGGCTGTAAAGTTGCAGAACTGTCTAAGGTTCTTCATAGTTGCAACTCCTTTAGAGATATCCCCTATAATGTTATCTATGGGGGTGATTCTTGTTGAACTTCCATTCCCTAGGTAGGTCAGCAGTCCTTATTGGTTCTATACAGTCAGTACTAGTTGGAGGTACAGTTTCAATTGGTTCTAAAAGTTCAGATTCTACAACTTCATCCAAAGAGTCATCAACCATAGGAGGAGTGTTGTTCAAGTTTTCTGCAAATAATTCATCAAACTTTACATGAACTGACTCTTCTATAGTTTTTGTTCTTTTGTTGTAGATTCTATAGGCCTTACTGGTTTGAGAGTATCCTAGAAAAATATCTTCATCTGCCTTAGGGTCAAACTTTCCTAGATGTTCTTTGCCATTGTTTAAAACAAAGCACTTACAACCAAAGACTCTAAAGTAGGAAATGTTTGGTTTTCTATCCTTCTACAATTCATAGGGAGTTTTTCTAAGCAGGGGCCTAATGAGAACTCTATTGACAACATGTGTGGTTGTACTAATTGCATCTGCCCAAAAGTACTTAGGAAGGTTCGAGTCCTTAAGCATAGTCCTAGCTAACTCCTCTAAAGACCTATTCTTCCTCTCTACAACTCCATTTTGTTGTGGAGTTCTAGGGGCTGAGTATATGTGTTGTATTCCATTTTGTTCACGGTAGGTTTGAAAGGAATCATTTTGGAATTCACCTCCATGATCACTTTTGATGGATATAATTTTCTGGTTATTCTCATTTTGAACCAAAGTAGCAAATTTCTTAAAAGTTGAGAATGCCTCACTCTTGTGAGCCAGAAAATATGTCCAAGTGAACCTAGAATAGTCATCTACCAACACATACATAAAGGTTACCTCCAAAGCTCTTCACTTGAGAAGGACCAAAAAGGTCCATATGTACTAACTGCAAAATCCTATTGGTTTTGACCATATCTATTGGGGGAAAAGAAGTTTTAACTACCTTACTTCTCTCACAGGAATCACAAAACCTATCCTTAGTAAATTTCCTGTTAGGGAGTCCTATAACTAACTGTTTACTAACCAGTCTATTTAGATGATCTATATGAATATGCGCTATACGTTTATGCCATAACCAAGTCTCATCTGAATTAGATAACAAACAACATATAGTACTAGGCAAAGAATTGAAATCTAACATATAAATGTTATTAATTCTATCACCAACTAACTTTATACCTTTGTCTTCTTTATGCTCAATTATACAAGATTGTGATGAAAAACTTACCTGGAAGCCTTTATCACATAGTTGGCTTATACTTAGCAGATTGTGTTTTAGCCCTTCTACGTACAAGACATTTTTGATTACATCAGTTGACTCATTGCCTATGTCACCAGCACCAATTATCTTTCTTTTATTGTTGTCACCATATTTGACAAAACCTCATTCCTTTAATGTTAAAGACAATAATTTAGACTTGTCTCCTATCATGTGCTTTGAGCAACCGCTATCTAGGTACCAAGAATGCCTATTGGATGTCAAGCACACCTGCAACACACAATCAAAATTTGATTTTAGGTCCCCAATTTAAATTGGGTCCTAGGAGGTCAGTTTCAAAAATTTGGGTCTTTGCTATCCAAATCTGTTTCCATCCTCTATTGGCTAGTTTTTTCAGTTTGCAATTAGAAACAAAATGTCCCTTTCTGCAACAGAAATGACATGAACCAACAAAGGATGAATGTTGATTTGATTTAGTAAAGATGTCATACATATTCCTTGATTTAACTGATTTTTGACTATGTTTGACATTTCTGTTTTGCATATAACCAATACCGCATCTAAGGTTATTCCTTTTAACATGCATATTTGGTTTATATCCTAGACCAGATTTTTCATTAACATGTCTCTGGTTACTAAGTATGACATTCATTTTATCTTTACTACTAGTAAACTTCAATAAATCAGACTTTAATGATGCAACATTTTTTTCAAGTTCAATGCATCTTGCAGATGTGTCATGTGAATCCTTTTTCAGTTGTTCATACAAGTCCTCAATTTCCTTATGATCATTTTTCATTTGTTCACATATCATACATTGTTTTTCAAGCATTTTCTTTGTACTCATTAACTGTTTAATAGAATTCACATACTCATCATGCAGTTCATTGAATGCTTCATGCAGTTCATCATAAGAGGGATTAGATTGAGAATTTACCTCACTTTCAGATTTTGAGTCTGTGTTTGCCATAAGACATAGATTTGCTTCTTCTTCTTCTGAAGAGGCAGAGGATTCTTCGTTGTCATTCCATGCAACATAAGCTTTTCTGGTTTTGGGAGCTGGTTCCTTGCCTTTAGTCTTTGCAGTTCTATTTTTGTTTTGCAACTTGTAACACTCAGACTTTATATGTCCTGTTTTACCACACTCATAACAGGTGATTGTCTTGTTGTCACTAGTCTTAGAACTTGATGGCTTTCTAAACTTGTTGTCTTTCTTTTTCAGAAATTTTTTAAACTTTTTGACAAGTAAACCAATCTCAGGCTCTTCGTCATTCTCACTGCTTGACTCATCTGAGCAACTTTCTTGTTCAGACTTTGATTGATGTGTTTGGGCTTTCAAAGACAGTCATTTTATTTTCCTGTTAAATTGTTCTGACTCATCTAATCTGTGCAATTCCATCTCATGCTCCCTGAGCTTTCCAAACAGTGTTGCAATAGTCATGGTTGCAATATCCTTTGATTCAGCAATGGCAGTTATCTTCGGTTGCCATTCTCTTGTTAAACACTTCATGACTTTTCCTATTTGCTTCTCATTATCCATAATTTTTCCTAGAACATGTAGATTGTTGATGATGTGAGTGAACCTTGTTTGCAAGTCATTAATGGATTCATCTGTCTTCATGCTAAACAATTCGTATTCATGCATGAGTGTATTAACTCGAGCTCTTTTCACATCAGTAGTTCCTTCATGTGTCTGTTGAAGAGTGTCCCACATCTCTTTGGCAGCCTTGCAGTTTGAGACCTTGAAAAATTCATCAGCTGATAATGCATAGGTTATTTTGTTCTTAGCCTTAGCATTATATCCTACTTTCTTCTTATCATCCTCAGACCAGTCAGATCTGGGTTTAGGGATTAGTGAATCACCAGTCCCAGCTATTTTAGGTATGAAGGGTCCATTTTCTACAGCATCTAGAATATCAATACCACTAGCTTCTAGAAATATTAACATCCTATGATTCCAATACATGTATGCGGCTCCATTGAAGGCAGGGGGCCTAGCAAGTGAAGCACCTTCTCCTAGAAATTCAACTGAGGCCATGTTCTTTTTATGAGAATTACTCTAAAAAAAAGTAGGCTCTTGATGCCAATTGTTGTAAAATATGACCTCTGTTGTCTAAAAAACTATATGACAGTTTTTAAAAAATTCAACAAGATTGATAATCAATTTAACAAAAGAACACTTTTATTAAACTAATGATCAATCACGGTCCCAAGGAATTGTTTCTAAGCGAAGGTTCACACTTACATGTATTGACTAATTACTAGTCCAGAAAATACAGTAATAGTTATACAGATTAATCAAGATACATGCATGCCAATTTAACCATTCAAGCGATATCAATGAAAACAGAATACGTCTAGCATGCAATCAAGATTAATCATACAATCATACAATGCAAGATGGAAATAAAGAGTAAGGGATCGAGAGTAGTGCACCGTGATTTTATACTGGTTCAGTCGTCAATCTGACGACCTACGTCCAGTCCCGAAATTAAACGATTTCGGCATTTTTCAATAGAATCTTCTAGAGTGTTTTACAGATGTTCCAGCGCTCTCGGCCTATCAATCTTAAAACTCTCTCTCTATTCTATTTCGCGACCACTGTATCCCAGAGTTTCTCTACAAACTCTTCCAAGATCACAGTAAAGCTTCTTCTTGATGAGCCCTCTCAACAATGAAGATAGCTACCAGTTTCACTACTGGATTTTTCACAGTTCTTTCTTTACAAAATCTTTGTTACAGAAAATATACAAAATGTACAGAATTTGTCTCGATCACTTTGAATGAATATCACAAAAGAAGTTGTTTGTCCATTTGAGTGTTTGTGAGATTTTTCTCTTTTTCTCTCAAGAAGTCTTTTTCAGCTATCTATTGATTATGAATAATCGTTGGTTCTGGGTCTGAAAAAGCAATATCAAAGGTTAATCAAATGTGAGAGAAAGTTGTTCAAAGTGTTATCAAAAGTTATATGAGAAAGTGATTGAAAACTGTTTATATAGTTTCGGAAAAAACAACATATAAATCGATTTCCCAATCGATTCATTAATGTAATAAAACAGGCTTAATCGATTTCCCAATCGATTATCGCAAGTCTTGTTTTTCTTGAATCTTGAAACTACATAAACTAATCGATTACCCAATCGAATATTTTAATACACTTTTCAGAAAATTATGTGTAGTTTATATTTGAATCGATTGCATAATCGATTTCAGGTGTTTTGTTCCAACAACGAGATCAAAACCAATCGATTACTCAGTCGATTCTTTAAGTCACATAATCGATACATTAATACACATAATCGATTTGGCCATATACTAAGTGTTCCATGTAACTTAAATTTTTGTTTTAATCGATTTGTCAATCAATTTGGGTTAAAACAGGGATTCAGTTTATTTCAAGTAAATCAATGTGCCAATCGATTAAGTATTATGTTTCTGAAAAGAGTGATTTTACCAGTTGGTTTAGTTCAATCGATTGCCTAATCGATTGATACCAAACTTGTTGCAATTGAATTTATCACAATGGATTGTCCAATCGATTGTGTTTGTCACATACCATGTTCCTTATGAAATCTTATTTACGCAATCGATTAGCTTGTTAAATGTCTTGGCCCTGTGACTTGCACAATCGATTTGTCAATCGATTTATCAATCAGCTTTAGTCTTTGTGATTTGAACAATCGGTGTGCCAATCGATTAGCGTGCTAAAAGGCTTGCCTCTGACTTGCACACTTTTTATCAACGATTGTGCCAGTCGATTGCCTAATCGATTGTTTAATCACAGACTAAACATTTTCATACAACCTTTTTACAGAATCGATTGCCTAATCGATTTGCTTAGTAGATTTTCCAACTTTTGTTGATTCCTTGAGCTCCAAGCGATTGTCTCAAGTATGTAGGGTTGAATTGTTGTTCCTGAAATCTTACTCAGTTAAAATGTTAGATTTATCACATGATGTATGAACATTGTATGTTTGTTAATTATGTCAAAATTAGGATTAAGAGGACTTAGAGAAGAAGAAGAAAGAGGACATAGGAAGAAGTCAAGCAGCAGGGGGATGTTTTCCTTCACTCCACTTGGTTTCTTGAACCAAAGCAAGAACAAGAGGAAAAGGAAAAAGCGTGGGGAAGGTGGGTTCGCGCAAGGGGAGGATGCATTTCTCGTTTCCTCTGTTTACGTTCTCCGCTTTCCTTTCTAGCTTCCATATATACATATATATTACATTCTATTTATATTATATATATATATATATATAATATATAATATTAAACCTATATATTTATAAATTAGTTTACTACTATTATACATATATATTACTTATAATATATAATTCATATATATATAGTAAAATATAATATATATATAATATATATAAATATATATATATAGATGATTAAACTAAACCAATAAATATCTGACAACTCTCACATCCATCACTTCACTCTCATCTCAAACTATTTTGATAAAAATCTATACTCTCGTCGCAACTTAATTGACAGATACAATTTTCAGCAACTTGAGATATTTTGAACAAAACTGCCCAGAATTATATTCTTCGTAACCTAAATAAATTATTCTTCGGCAAATAATTTTAATCCAATTTCCAAAAATGTATTTTCGGCCTTTAACTCACTAAATACCGAAAACTGGGCTAAAAGTCTAAGGAATTCTACACAAAATACCCTAAAATTGTATAATTTAGGATTTAAAATTAAAGGTCTTACATTACTACCCCCCCTAAAATTAGTTTCGTCCTCGAAACTTAAAGTACGAGTAACAATCCACACTTGGTTTGTACCCGAATTCAACATACCAGTCACAACTTGTTTCACCCGGCCTTCTCGAAGAAAGTGTTGCCTACCCCTTTTCATAGGGTGCTTAATAACTCTGCACCCATTCATAGTCGGTAAGGCTCGTCCGTTCCATTCAACATGATTCTGTCTACCATCCACAAGAGATTAAGGATGATCAGTCCCTCGATTTGTCAATAAATAACCAACAACCATGATAGTGACTTAGACTATCTTAGCCGAACTGTAATAGCGCTCCTTGCAACTTACAAAAGCAGTTAACAATCTTCTCAAAGTCCATTGAATTTCCCTTATTTTCCTATAACTTTGATCCTGTCGACGAAGTAAAATATCCCATACCTATGTCACGTAGTCTCATTGGCATCTACTTGGTATGAAACATCCATTTGGTACCAAACTGAAACACTTAGAATGACCCCAACACACTGAGCACAGAACAATCACTACATCCGAGAACTCCTAAATTTCTCCCTTGTCCACAAATCCTCGACTTTTCTTAAGTCGTACAACTACGTCAAACTGTAGTGTTCTTATCGCTATGTTATTCCAGTTATAAATTTAATAATTCCATCCCCACATATGCTTGGTGATCAAAACTACCTCAAATATTTTTGAAAACAAGCCAAAGACTATACCACTTGGGACACACAAACTTCCTTTGATTGACGAACACAATAACAATCCCCATGACATGCACTCAAGTAATGTCTTTATATCATTGGCATACCTTTATAATAATAATGTCTGAGTTATAGGTGAGATAATTCCTTTCATCAATCTTTAATTGTCATAAGCTATATCTCTATGTGCTGCTCCACAAATTTCTTGGTATCTTTTCCAATATTTGGTTCACTCGCTGGATTATTATTCCCTATCAACCTTCACCGAGATACGAACTGAAAGAATCCTAACAATCGAACGTCCTAAAGAATTATTTCTCAAATGTTCCCCATAAGCATTTCCTAAGAACTAATTATCTATAACTTCATCCTCATAAATTTTTCAGTACAATATCTCAAAATCCCACATACCTTTCTTCGTCCATCCAGTTACTGAAATGATCATTTCAAATCTTCATGTTTGACTTCCCAAGACCAACAACTAAACCATAAATCAGTTGTTACATTTCTTCTTTTTAACTTTTTATCATTGAATAAGATTCTAAAATTTGATCCTCAAAATCTCCAAACACTTCCATTCTTAACATGAATTATTTATCACTTGCCCGCCTCAACTCTTTCGATTATGAAAGTTTTAAGCATCAATTGGTCTTTCATCCAACCTTGCGGATTTTAAATCATCAACTAAAAAAAAAATCAACCATCTTAGGGTCTCAAATCAAATCTCGAATAATTCTTCTGACGTATCAAAATATTAACATCCTCTTAGTAATTCCCATCCTTTAATAGACTCTCAAAACTTATATTACTGCCATCTCGAAGTATTCTCGTACTCGATACTTCAAATTCCACTTAATGGTAACATAGAGTTCAATACATCAAGGCCTAACTCATTATGTTTTGCCGAACATCGCTCAAAATTCACACTTACGTGTCTATAGTTTCATCCAATATCACTATCCATACTTACTATCTCCTAAACCACCAGGAGATTTGTCACTTATCAACTAAATACATGGTCTCACTCCTACACTCGTTATGAGATTCATACTTAATAATCCAAGTTGCGAATCTAGTCTAACTCGAATGCTCGACTTTCCCCCTCAAGGTATCGACAATTCCTCAAAGCGTATTTTATCTATCCAAAGAAGTATTCACTCCGAATGTGCAACGCTCCCTTAACTTCAATACCAGTCTCTTTCATTGACACCTAAGCACCAAATGTTATCCCAAATGGAAGCCTCATCTTCTCAACAATTTCATGATGTTCACATCTCTTTGACAGTTGTCAAACTTCATCCAGTTTCATCCCGAAATCTACCAGGAAAACATCTAATACTTTTCTTAACAAAAGTCCTCAACTTAGATCTTTACTTGAAATCCCTTATTAGTCTAATGTTAATCCATCCATACTCATCATCTTCGAGTTTACACCAACACATAGCTTCTGTGTCCTTGGAACCATTTTATAAATTCCATGCCGTCATGATTTGCTTCAGCTCTGCCTGACAATCCGTCATCTCGAAGATCTTTTCCACTTCTTGAATCCACTAGTCAACTCTTTTCCTGGGTCCTCATCACCCTTGAACTTTGGAGGATGGTAACGACGAAAATATTCTAACCCTCTAAATCTTAAGAGCACAGATCTCTCTTTTCCTCTTCTCCAGATCCCGCAGAGTCTTTGCAGCAGTTCGTGCAACAACAAAACCTCCATGTTATTTGTAGCTCCAACCATTTGATAATCCCTACTGACGTTCATCCTTGCAACGTCGTTCTCTCTTGGAGGTAGTGTTTCCGAAAAACCAACATCAAGAAGAAGTGTTAACACCACTTCGAATAATTCCAAAACTAAGTTTCGAATATATCAACACATAATAACTATTTTGGACTTGACAACCCAAACAACCTAAACCGACGCATGATCAAATAACAACTCCCAACCTACAGGTTGACCTACAATCTATAACCAAAGGTTCTACAGCCCCCTAAGAAAACCAAACCAAAGCTCTGATACCACAATGTAACACCCCGATTTTCAAAGCGAGGTGTATTTTTTTTTTCAAAAGAAATTAAATAAATCAGAGAATTAAATAAGGTAATACCTTTGGATAAATAATTGAGTCATTATAATTTACAAGCAGCGGAAAAGTTTCTCAAAATATGAATCCAAAATATTTACACATCAAAAAGTGGTACATGTAACCCATCGAAAATAACATGTCAAGCTGACAATATTAGTATAGGTACAGTCTTCCATTTTAAAATAAATACAATTCAAAAGAAAGACGTATGTTCCCTCTATGTCAACCTAATCTGATCATTCTCCAAAATAAACTAAACGCCCTGAGTGATCTCCACGCGCCCCGTAAGATCCTCCTAACATAGCTCCAGTCAGGCATTCCCCTCTACATTCCCATCCACAGGGTACGAACCGGTAGGATTGTCATGGCTCTCATCTGAGGGCAAAGCCCAGATTTCCACAATAGTTGTAAAGGGTCACCAACCGAAATTAACAGTTAACACATAACATTTAAGTTTTTAAATGCACAAATAACCTTTCCACTTAGCATGCACCTTAAAAGGGTTTTCCATATGCTTAAAAGTTCATATAACACTTGCCAAATAAAAATGAAATCAAAATAAAGATCTCAATACATCAAGTAATACATAACTGACCAAAACATTGATAAATCAATTGAGCAATCGATTATCTAACTCAAAATAAGAATTTCTACTAAGCCAATCGATTTCCAAATCTATTTCCTGAAGGTTTTTAGTGAAATTTGAACTATGGGCTTAATTCAATCGATTGGGAAATCGATTGAATGAATAATTGAGCCCCTGTATTAATGCCAATCGATTTCCAAATCGATTTTGTCAGTTTTGCTGAGTTCCTGTATGGCCAAATCGATTTCTTAAATGGTTTTGAAAAACATATTATAAAATCGATTGACAAATCGATTATGTCAAATTAGCGAAGTCCCTGTAACTCATCCAATCGATTAGGAAATCGATTTCCCTGTTTATCCTTCCAAAAATACATAAACTAATCCAATCACATTCACACACAACTCCAAATCTTAACATTTAGCAACTCCCACACAATCACCACGACAAATTGGGTTTCGAAATAGTTTTACAATCCATCACACTTACACACGATAATCAATACATAACACTTAGCAATTCCAACACAATTACCACGGCAACATGAGTTTCGAAATAGTTTACAATCAGTCACACTTACACACAAAATCAATACATAACACTTAATCATAACTTGATTCAAACACGACTCGTGTGCCAAGCACCCTAATGCAATGTATATATGCCAAAATGCATGGACTCGGAATTCCAAACCAAAACCCTCCTCGAAGGGCCGTAAATCATAATTGTACCGCCTATCGCAGGCCGAAGTACCAAATATCGAGGTGCCACCTATCACAGGTCTGCACGATTTACTAAAAAACGTAAACCATAAACGTACTGCCTATCACGGGCCCATACCATTTACCGAGGTGCCACCTATCACGGGCCTCCACGGTTTACTAAAAAGAACGTAAATTGTAAATGTACCGCCTATCACAGGCCAAAGTACTATTTACCAAGGTGCCACCTATCACGGGTCTGCACAATTTACAAAAAAGCGTAAACCGTAAACGTACTGCCTATCACGGGCCCGTACCGTTTTACCGATGTGCCACCTATCACGGGTCTGCACGGTTTTACAAAAACGTAAATCATAAATGTACCGCCTATCACAGGCCAAAGTACTATTTATCAAGGTGCCACCTATCACGGGTCTGCACGATTTACAAAAAGAATGAAAATGCATGAGCATATACTGACTCCATCCACAACAATCGTTAAGCAAATGCAGATATTAAAAGATTCCCCATTTTTAATACTCATTTAACTTAAACGATTTTCACAACAAACATTAAGCAAACAAAAATATTAAGAGATTCCCCATTCTCAATACTCTTTTAACTTAAACGATTTTCACAACAAACATTAAGCAAACAGAAATATTAAGAGATTCCCTATTCTTAATACTCTTTTAACTTAAACGATTTTCAAAACAAACATTAAGTAAATAGAAATATTAAGAGATTCCTCATTCTTAATACTCTTTTAACTTAAACGATTTCCAAAACGAACATTAAGTAAACAAGACATTAAGAGATTCCCCATTCTTAATACTCATTTAACTTAAACAATTTTCAAAACAAACATTAAGTAAACAGAAATATTAAGATATTCCTCGTTCTTAATACTCTTTTAACTTAACGATTTCCAAAACGAACATTAAGTAAACAAGACATTAAGAGATTTCTCATTCTTAATACTCATTTAACTTAAACGATTTTCAAAACAAACATTAGGTAAACAAGACATTAAGAGATTCCCCATTCTTAATACTCTTTTAACTTAACGATTTCCAAAATGAACATTAAGTAAACAAGACATTAAGAGATTCCTCATTCTTAATACTCATTTAACCCTAATGGTTTTCAAATTCCACACAACACAACTCAAACATATTATCAAAACCAAATCACAATTCACACTAATTCACGTCTCGAATTTCATAAGCATCAATTATGAACACGTCAAACACGATTAACACAAATCATCACAACATACCACTCAAACATATCAAATTTCATTTACTCAAAATCATACACAAATGAGTTAAAGTCATTTTCCACGAAACATTCATCAATAACACTAAAACCTAACTCTAAGATTTTACCCATTAAGCCTTAGATTCATTTTTCCCCAGGTCAACACTCTAACCCTAACAAAATTCTTTTCCACACAATCACAGATAAGTCCCTAAATGCAAACTAAAAGTTTGGAAGGAGCCCTTACCTTCACGCTAGCTTTAACGTGCGATTACGATACCGCGAGTAAATCCAGTAAAATCTCTGCTCGCAACGTCGCTTCCAAAGTTGGTTCCCTAGCACCGTAGCGTGGTAGTGAGCAACTTTCCCTTCTATCTCTTCGTGAAATGAAGCTTAGATCTAGATGAAACGTGGGAGATTGTGTTTGACGGTTTTGAAATCCCTAACACCGTTTTCGAATCCGAGAAGAAGAAATAGAACATAGGGAAGAAGTCAAGCAGCAGGGGAATGTTTTCCTTTCACTCACACTTGGTTTTCTTGAAGCCAAAGCAAGAAAAAGAAGGAGAAGGGAAGGGTTCGCGCAAAGGGGAGGATGCATTTCTCGTTTCCTCTGTTTACGTTCTCTGCCTTTCCTTTTCTAGCTTCCATATATACATATATATTACATTCTATTTATTATATATATATATATATATATATATATATATATATATATATATATATATATATATATATATATATATATATATATATATATATATATATATTACTTACTATATACATATATATTACTTATAATATATATATATATATATATATATATATATATATATTATGATTAAAACTAAACCAATAAATATCTGACAACTCTCACATCCATCACTTCACTCTCATCTCAAACTATTTTAATAAAAATTTCTACTCTCGTCGCAACTCAATTGACATATATAATTTTCAGCAACCTGAGATATTTTGAACAAAACTGCCCAGAATTATATTCTTCGTAACCTAAATAAATTATTCTTTGGCAAATAATTTTAATCCAATTTCCAAAAATGTATTTTCGGCCTTTAACTCACTAAATACCGAAAACTGGGCTAAAAGTCTAAGGAATTCTACACAAAATACCCTAAAATTGTATAATTTAGGATTTAAAATTAAGAGTCTTACAATTGTCAACATTCTGAAACAAACAAACAATCTGATAAAAGATAATAGAGATTTACATACAATAGGTGAAAGAAATTACCATTCACCCATATATGATTAATGAAACTAACTCACATATTCATTAATGAGTTATACAATAAACTAAATCAATAAAACAAATTTGAGAAAAATACATGACTTAGCAGTTAATCAAGCAAATTTGATAAGGTATTCATTACATATGTATTTTTTTCCCTTGAAACTGTGAAGGTTCATGAAGGAAACATTGCGAAGATAGTTTGGGTTCCGCCAAAGTATGGTGATGCAGTTGCATGTATTTACTCTGATGGAATTGTTTCATTATTGGAAGAGATTGTCGAAGGTATCATTGATTCATTTTCTTGTCTTGTTTTATGGCATGTTTAACATTTTCTTCATTAACATTTCAGTTTCACATCTTTTCATAGGTTTTATTATTCAGTCAATGCTGAAAAGCCTATATTTTTTTTTCTCTCTGTACATTTATAAATTGTTTATATAGATTCACTACCTCTTCGGTGGAAAATTTGCAAAACCTTTGGAAGCAATGGTAGCAAAGTTCTTGATGTTCAATTTGGAATCTCTTCTACTTGTTTGGAAATGGTTACTTTTAGATGTTTTTGTAAGGAAAACTGAATTTCAAGTGACCATTAGTAATAACAGATCTTTGATTCATTAACCAACTAGTTGGGGTCAAGTGGTTAATGAATTTTACCTAAGGTCAAGTCCATCAGGAGTATCCAATTTCGAACCTTGGCTGAAATAATTGGCCAGACTTTACTTAGCTCCTACCCAAACAAACTTCAAATTACCAAAGCCATTTTTTTCCCTAAAAATTGAAGGGTTAAGACAAAAAAATATATTTGATTAATCATAACATTTTTCATCTATTTTCTCGACTCCATTCTGTGTACATGTTTTTCACTTGAAATCCTGTAATAAGAATGCTTAAAAGTATATACTATTGGTGATTTACACTTATTTGCATTTTTATGAAACACCAAAGGTGGTTGCATATTCAGATGGTCATGTGAGAGTTTTTGAGCTCTTGGATCCTTTGGAACTAGGAAATTGGAAGCTTCAGATGAAACTAGCTTTTTCTACCTTCTCTGAGTCATGAAATGTGATACTTAATTTCTTACAATAAACCAACATTTTTTATTTTATTTTTATTCTGTTCTTTCTTTGTAGGCTGAATTTCAAAATGTTATTGAATCAGTGTCTTCATTTGGAAAGGCTGTGTGCCTCTCTGCGTCCATATCTTTGAATCCGCAAAAGGGCCATGAATCCCGCTTCATTGTAGGTTTCAATTCAAATACACCAGAGCTTAATTCTTCCAAGGTAACTCTAGTCCAAATTTTTGCGTCTGTTATTTCATTTTGATTTGAGCTGTATTATTTTAAACTTCCATGGTATGGTTATTGTACCTTTTTATTTGTGCAGGTATGGGAGGTAATCAAGCAAATTAGGTAAGGTATTCAAACTACAAACACAATATCTAAGCAAAATTTAAGGTATTAAAATGGCTTGTTTCTGATAAGGTATTCATTATATATGTCTTTTTCTATTTACACTTGAAATATTTTAAATGACTAATAATTTATCTTTAATTATTTAGGAGGCTGACATATTTATGAAAGTTGACGTTACACTCAAAAAATCTGAATCTCAACTAGATTATATTCAACAATTGTTGTTAAAGTCGATGAGTATATCATTGTCTATGGAGCTAAAATTGGAACATGAGACAAGTGAAGTGTTTGTTATTGGACAAAGTGATATAGTGGAGTTGTGTATGGGTAATCGAGAGTTGTGCATCACTATTATATAAATACGGTTGACGTAAGTACATTTAATTTGTAAAATTAGTAAAAAAATTAATTTCATATATAACAAATAGTTTTTTTAATTTATTTATTTCAATATCTTAGATATATGCATCGCCTTTGTATTGACTTGGCAGCAGTGACGTGTATGGATTCATTGATTCATGTTTCCTCCAGAGTAAATATGATTCTATTGGGGCTCAAAAATACATACAAAATAAGTTGTAGCACGATCAAAAATAGTGTTATCTGTTACCTTATCTCAACAAGTAAGTAAAATTTTATTATAATTTATCCATTATAAGTTTATAACATAAATGTACTAGTACAATTATAAGTGTCTAGTACAATTTTTAATGAGAATTTTATTTTTGTAGAGCTTTGGGTGAATATAATAAGTTGCGAAGATTAAGAAAGAATAAGCTCACACGGAGCATTCCCACTATAAGTTGTTTAGATTATATATATAGAATTTCAATTATAATTTATATGTCTCTATCCATATAATATTTACTCACTATAATTTACATATGATATTCAATTTTAGTGACAAAGACAACCTAAAGGTTGTGAGTGTGATTACTATATTATGATACATATGTTGAACATTGTATCTAGTAGTCTTGTTGATTCATGGATGCGGGTATGTGATAGATTTTTTTAAAGTTAGTATTAATTAACTACTTATGATTTTTATGGTCACATGATTTAGATAATCTTGTTATTTCAATGTTTATAATTAAGATATTTGGAGACTCAACCATTCGAAGATGATGAAATGATGAATGCCCGACAACATTGTGCAAACTTGATTCTTGAACTAATAGAAAATGTTTGAAGCACTTGTATCATTTTAGTTACTTAGACTGTTAATAGAAGATAATGGTTTTTTTTTTTTTTAACAAGTAGTGAACATTATGTAGCTTTGAATTTGATAACTTTGATTTTGTAAAAAAGTTATGATTCATTGTAATTGATTTTTAAATGTAAAGCTTCTTATGAAGTTTTGTGTTTTATGGTTGAATGAGAAATTAAAAAGTTAAAAATTAAAAAATTAATTATTTAAATCATTGACTCATCGATCAAATAAATAATTTTGAATATAACTTGTTATATTGGTTCAAATTTAACCGATGTAATAAATCATTTTTGAATTTGACTTGTTATATTTGTTCAAATTTAACCGATCTAATAAATCATTTTTGAATTTGACTTGTTACATCTATCATTTTAGCTGATTTAATAATTAACTATTTATTACAACGTTTGATGTTAGATCGTACAAATAACCGATCTAACAAGTACATAAGAACCGATCTAATAAGATTTTATTGCACTAGAAGTACATAAGAACTATTTATCCTAGAAGTTGTTTTACCAACAAGCTTATGAGCTCCTAAAAAGTTGTTTTACCAAAAAGCATTTGGGTCCCCTTTAAACGTTTCAATTGATTTGTAATACTAATTATTAATATTAATTATATCATTTCATTTGATTTTGTAATACTAATTATTAATATTGATTATATATTTTTAATTTGTCGATGTTGCAGTTTAAATATCTTTTATAAAACAAGATCACACATTCAAGTGTAGCATTAAGTATACTACTAGTATATATTAGAGCTCGAAACAAATTTGAGTTGATACTAATTTAGTAAATGAATTAAACAATTTTATTCGTGTATAACATGTGTTATTTCTATATTGTTTTGTCCCGTTAATTTCTCAGTTGAATTCTAGGAGATTTTTGTCTTAGGCGATTAAATCCTTGAAGAATGTGTTTTCAGATTATTCATGCACGTGACTAGTTTTTGGGTCATGATTGATGTCACATAATAAGTTTGTGATCATTATGATCGGTGATAACAGAAGAGCTAGCGGTGACTGGGATCGTTCATGACTTGCATAATTGGTTGACATTATTTGTGACACTAGAGCGGGGGGGGACAACATTTTCCAACTGAAGCTACATTCTACAACCATATTTTTTAACTTTTATAATTTCTTTTTTTTTTTTAACGAGACTAACGTTTTCTATTGCATTAATATATATTATTTATGTTGTGCCAAAAAAAAACATTCATCTCTCTTTTTTCTTTTGCTCTTTTTTTTTTCTTTTGACAATGGTAGTTACTATTATGTGAGAAGTTAGAAAAGAAATATATAAAAGTATTTTTAATAGAAAAATAAAGTACACTAAATTTCTATGTCCCTTTTATTATAGGTATAGTTTAAATGATTTTACACACAAAAAAAAAAAATTAGCTCTAGTAATTTTATGTTTTCCGACAAAATTGGATTACAACACTTCCCTAACACAACTTTCTTGCATGCAATATGCTCCTATATTTTTCACAACATCATATTTTGATGGAAGTATACATTCGCATAAAAATTTATAAGCTTAATTGCATTTTTTTATCCCTTATTTTAACATATACACACAAATAGTTCTCTAATTTTAAAATTAAACTTTTTAGTCATTTATTTTTACTTTTGGACACCAAATCATATTTTTTATCCTAAAAATATTAACTTTTAATCCAAAAAAGAGTAATTTTATATTCTTAATTTTGTCTTCAAATTTAAGCATTAATTATATTTTAATATTATATTGTGCATAACTATTATATTGTTGATGATCTCTTTCACCATAAAATTAATTGTAGCCTACTTGTATAATTTCTCAGCTATAGTATCTAATAAGTTTTAATTGTAAAATCACCTACATAATTTCATGTTGGATTTTAACATGAATATAAACTTTGAGAAAATATTAGTGTATTAAAAAACATGAAGTACTAATAGTTGTATGTCTTTGGCGGGTGTATAAAATATCTACAATTATAACATTTTATATCCTGGGATTTTCTGATTGTAAAAAAGACTTTAAGTTTTTTATGTTGGGTTTTAATCAATGGGACATATATCCGAGTTTAGGGTAAAATGAAATCTTTAATTGATTTGGTATGAATTGAGGGTCATTTGTCCTGTCTGCAATTAAAATATATATTTTTTAAAAATAATGAAAACCATGTAATATTCATTTATTATAATTTTGATTTTTCAAAAAAAAAAAGTGTGGAGTAATTTTAGTTTTTCTTTCAAGTGTAGTTATAGTTTACATTATTTTTTACTTGTCCATGCTAAATAAGTTTTACATGAACCTCCAAAAAGAAGCTATTTAATTATTTAATCAAATTGATATATGCTATAACATGGATGGTTTGGCTTATGTCGACTCCATGTTTTTTTTGTATAAATAAATTTCTCTCCTATTAGGTACATCTTATACAAGATAAAAAAGAACTATCATTTTTTCTTGAATATTTTCAATAAAATTTATGTATAATTTACTAATCTAGAATTTTAAACTTGAATTCAAATTATAGTGGATATGAGTAAAAGATCCAACCATTCGAGTCAACTACAATAGGTAAAGTGTTTTATATGATTATCATAGGTAACCACCCACAAATACATGTAATGAACTCCTCAATCTTGTGGTAAAATATGTGAAATGTAGATATGGTGTGTTATAAATAATAATAATAATAATAATAATAATAATAATAATAATAATAATAATAATAATATTATTATTATTATTTATCTAATTAAAATAGTTATTAATCAAATTTTATTTATTAGGTGACTTTACTTTGAAATACCCCTTCCCACAACTTGTGTCTGATACAAGAAACTGTGAAACACTAGATATCAAGGTGTACCATATTTTCATATAATAGTAGATGTTGTCATCTTATGGTAATACCTGTCATTACATTAATATTATAAAATAAAACAAAAACACATAGTACATGTAATAATTAGTGTAAAGAAAACAAAAACATGCAGAAGGAGTAAATCTACCATTTTGGGAAGAAAAAATGCCAAGATATGTCATTCTACGGACCAATTAGTGGTCACAAAAATACAAGGAACAACTGGAGCAGCTTGGTGCTTAAATCCTTCAAACCCAATTTGTATTTGTTTTTGTACTTTATAATTATAGCTATAGTAACTCTTTATTATAATAATAATTATTATTTTCATAAATTTTGACCCTCTCATTTGTTTCTTTTGGTCATTGTGCTAGCATAGTATCTTACTATATGGAATTGGATTCTACACAATAAATGTATGACATGTTTATTTATTTTGACTATTAAGTCACAAATCAACAGGAAAAACTATTTAAGATTTTTTTTTTTTACAAAAAAAATATTTAAATATGATTTATTGAAGTTATATTAATGTGAGTTGACCAGCCAATAAGTGAATGTTTAGTCGTATTTTTGGAGGAGTTAAAATTAATTTTGAAGGTGTAGAATAAATTATGACTTATTTGGGTGCTATTGAGTATAATTGATTCCGTCTTCAAAATTGATTTTAGCTTGAAGTTAAAATTTGTTACTTTTGAGTTTAAATATTATTTTTACACTAAAATTTACAGTTCAATTCACATATGTTTAAAGATATCCAAACATAAATTATTTTACATTCAATTCACTTTTTATTAAAATAAATTTTATAAAATCAATCAATCAAAATCAATTTTAGTCCGCAAAATTAAACAATAAATATATTTAGTTTTTTTAAATACAAAGTATCTTTGTCTGTCACTATATGTTTTACTTATTTTTTTCAAAATTGTCACTATATATGTTTTTTTTTTTACTAATCACTATATATGCTATATACCTGCCGGCATAGTTTCTCTCACATATTATAATTTGAAAGTTCATCAAAATCATGCAAATTTGTATATTATCTAATGTCAATGCTCTAGCTCCGAATGCCACATGCCAACCTACCCATTTGTATTTTAAAATTCAAATTCAAATTTTGTAGATAGTACCTTGATAGAGAGATTTTTAAAAGCGTTTTCTAGTTAAACATAAAATACCAAAAGAGAATTGTCTATATTATGTTGTTGTTATTTAATGGAAGACTAATGTGACAAAAGGAAAAAGGTTGATATCTATAATTAGCTATATATTGTGAGCTATGGGCTAAAATTCATTAATTCATTTTGGTTACAACTGGATTTGTTATATGATATTTAAGATTCTTTTCCTCTTTTATGTCTTCACTCTATTTGCTTGACCACTAGAAGAATAACACACAACTTGAACTTTTGAATTAGAACTTTTGAAATTATATGTGAGTTGATAAAGAAAAGTATAAAGTAGAAAACATAACTAAGTATTTTAACTTTTAATAGCCCAAGGTATACCCATTTAACGAAAAATTTACTTTGTACCATTAAATTATAGCTCTATCCCACATTTATATAAAAATTTATAATTTTGCTATTTTTTTAAAAGAAAAAATAATAATAAAACTGAAAAAGCTTGAAAAAAATATTTTCGAAAAGTTAAGTTTTTTAGCATCAAAAACTTAATTTATGTTTTTCGTTAATTTATTTATATTCATTTATGTTGTGTGAAAACTCAAACTTTTAATTTTTTAAATAAATTTTATCCTTTTTTTAATTAAAATAAAAACATTTTTTTTTTCACTTCACCATGTTCAATTTGTGTTATCAAAAATTTAAATTTTAAACTTTCTGAAACAAAGTGTTTCTTAAAAAACTCAGTTTAATATTAGCGAAACACAAAAATATTGTTACGACATAATAATATATAAATATTATTTTAAATTTTCTGAAACAAAGTGTTTCTTAAAAAACTCAGTTTAATATGAGCTAAACACAAAAATGTTGGTACGACATAATAATTATATAAATATTATTTTTGCTTTTAGATAATCTAAGATGCTTTTTTTTAGCGCTTATCTATGATATTTAATAATCTCGTGTTAGGAATCATGTTATTTCGAAGTATTAATATTTTATCTGAGATTTTTTTTTCAAGTTCTGTTATTATTTTTTGTTATATATCTATCCTATTATTAGGTAACTTATGGTTCAATGAAGTTTTGATTTCTGTTTGAATAAATTGCTATTTTTCTTTTGTAAAGTACAAAATCTATAGAAGACACTAGTCTTTAATATAGTCCCTGTTTTGATTCAATTTATTAAAGACAAAAATGGTTATAACATCGTAAAATTATTTTTGATATATTTATCATATCTCAATTAAAATTATATTTGTCTCTAAAATTGATTTCAATTGAAAATGAATTTTTTTAGTTTTAGTGTATGTTTGGTTACATTTGAAGGAGACAAAATCAATATTGTAAAGGTAAAATTTCTTTTAACATATTTAAATATTTAAATGTTATCGAGTATAATTTATTTTATTTTAAGAATTGATTTTAACTTAAAGTTATCTTTTGAGTTCAAACATAATGTTTACATTAAAATTTATTATTCAATTCACTGTCACATGAATATATTGAAATATAAATCATTTTACATTCAACTTGTTATTAACTAAAATCAATTTATTTAAATTAATTTTATCATTGCATAAGGAAATACACATTTAGTTTCCCAAAAATGACTATTAGTTTCGAAATGTTTTATGCAGATTTAAAATCTATTTCCCCATTCTCATTTATTAAAAGAGTCTAGTGGTTGTGTAAAATAGTTTTACATCGTCACTCAATTAGAATCATTTGTGTTGTTATATAAGTCAATATTGTAACTATTTTTTTTAAATAGTTACCACATTCTTCAATCGTATTGATTAGGGGTGTTCAAAAAAACCAAAAACTGAACCAAACTGCTGAACTGAATCGAACCGAACTGGTTTTGAATTGAATTGATTTATAAAAATTGAGAACCGAACTGTTTTCGAACTGATTTTTTAAAACAAGAACTGAACCGAACCGGTTTTCAGTTTAAAAACCGAACCGGTTTTTAATTTGAAAAAACTGAATCGAACCGGTTTTTTCATAATTAATTAGCGGTAATTATGTAAATTTTGGTCTATATGAACAAAAAAAACTAAGTTAAACCGATTTGGTTCGGTTCAAAATAAAAATCGGTTCACCATTTTGTAAAACCGGTTCGGTTCAGTTTTTTGAACTGGAAACTGGTTCGGTTCATTTTTTCGAACTGAAAATCAGTTCGATTCAATTTTCAAACGATTCTTGTTCAGAACTAAACTTTGCCCACCCTAGTATTGATCGTGAGTGTAAAACTAATTTATATTGACAATGTATTTTCTATTTTCTCTTATTAAAAATTAATTTTCTATGTTAAATTCTTGATTAACTAAAAAATATCGATATTATTAAGTTAAATATCATATATCAGATTGAAATTCAGAGTTGTATTTAAATTTCTAATAGTAATTATATCGTGTCATATAAAAAAAATTAATTTTCTATAACTGAAAACTAAAAAGACAATTAATTGGGTTGGTTTATTTAAATGCTACTAAGGTACGTACTATATGTGGCATGATCAAGTGGTATTGGTTAGAAGTATATTTGATGTCTAAATCAGTAAATTGCACCCTTTTTTTAAAATTTGAAATATGAATACTGACTTGGATTCAAATTAACAACCAAACAAGGAAAAAAAACTGGTGAGTATTCAGTTACATTATTAATGATATACACCAATAGCAGTGCTGTGCAACAAGAGTCCTGTGACTGCATTTAAAAAACATTACCTATTTGAATATCTTGGTGCTTGCTGTATTTAAAAGTACTAACTGACACATGTAAAATACAGATAAAGAGTTAAAAAATGAAAATTGCAATACAATAATTTATTGTAGATAGTGACTTAGGGAAACAAATATTTGTGGTAAAAAAGGTTTATCGGTAACAATTTAAAGGCTTTTTTTTTTTCTTCAAATTTTAGAGACGAAAAAGCAAAAGGAAAAAAATGGGTTTGAGGTATAATATAAAGGAAAAGGAAAAAAATTATTTTGGAATAAACTTTCATTTGAGTCTTTTTAGACCATTAAACAAATAAGCTCTAAGTGTATTTCTTTTGTGAATATTCACCAAAATTTAATTTTAAATGAATTTGAGGAGTGGTGAATGTTGTAACTAAATAGTCAAACAACAAACGTTGGATAGAGACATCTTATATAATTGTTTAATTGTTTTATGTGATGAGGAGGATATTTGGGGTATTTGTTTGTTCTGTATGTTTAAATGTTGGGTGAAATTTCATGAGTATCATGATTTTGTTAAAAAACAAGTGGTCTTAGTTATTTGTTTGAGGTTGAGGCGGGTTTGTGCTTAAATAAAAGATTAAGTTAATCAAAATTCACCTTAGTTAGTGGTATTATAATCACAATATAAATTTATATGGTTCAATTTTTGAGGAAATAAGCATTTGGATTTGTTGGATCTGAGGGATGAATAAGTCAATTGGTCTAAGTATGAAGTTTCAGAACATTAGTTTTTATCATCTCAATTGTATTTGTTATCACGTACAATTTGTAGCATTCAGTGGTAGAAAATTGCGATTTAATTGGTTATAAGAAGGGGGTGATGATTCATATTTTTTCGTTGAATGGTTGCACAAAGAAGAAGACATAATGAAATGATGAGTATTGATGTGAATAGGGTTTAGGTCGAATGGGTTATCGCAATCAAGAAAATATTTTTCGAGCATTTAGATTATCATTTTAAACAGCCAAGTTCCCTATTCTAGGATTTTGAAAATTTGCAATTCCCAACAGGAGTGTACAAAAGACGAGCTAGATCGAGTTTGGTATGCCATTTATTCGGTCCCAACATTTGTTCATGCCAATTTTTAGACCCTAATTTGTCACTTAATGCGATCAAACTCAATAAGTTGTGGATACAATAAGGAATAAACAAAATAAGGATGAGGCCAGTTGGTACCAAGACGAGACACCAAATAGTAATCCTTAAACATTTTTTATAAAATCTTTTTTTAAAATAAAGTAACTCATAGTAATTCACTTATAGTTATCACTTGTCAATCCATTCAAGAGTAGTAACTTATAACATTGTTTTACAAACTCTAAGTTATTAAATTAGTGATCTGATTGATATAATTTTTTAGAGAGTGAATCAATAATAACATAATATAATCATTTGTCTTTAAAGTAATTTGGGACGGGGCCAGTAACCCAAGGGGTAACTCGAACTCGATCCTTTATATACTTTGTCTTGTCCTTTTTTTTGTTGGAACTGAGTCAGACTCAACTCATTGTTTACAAGACGTATTGGGTTTTGTACACTCCTAGTTCCCAACTATTAGGAGTCGTAAGTGACTTTGTTAGAAAAACAATTTTCAACTGAGGAGATCAAACATGCGATTTGGGAAAGTTTTGGACCTGAAGGTTAGAATTTTGGATTTATAAAGGAGTTTAGGGGGGAATGAAGCTCCACTTCTTGAAATTTGTGATTGAATTTTGTGATAGTGGTTAAGTGTTAAAAGATTTTAACGGCACTTTTATAGTTCTTGTTCATATGAAGGATAACCTTAATAGGTTATCTGATTTTAAACCAATCTCATTGGTTGAATACGTGTAAAAGATTCTTACAAATGTTCTTGTTAACTGTTTGAAACATGTTATTAACAATGTCAGATATGAGACTCAAACGATGTTTGTGAAAGGTCGTTATATTTTTATATGGGATTTTGTTTGCTAATGAGATTATAGAAGAAGCTACAAGGAAGAAAATATTAATTTTGTTTAAGGTTGATTTGGAAAAAGCTTGTGACTCGATAGATTAAGGTTATTTGGAGATAGTCATGGTTAGGATTAATTTTCGAAAAAAATGGAAGAATTGGGTTATGGAATGCATTTCATCAGCTCTGACTTTTGTGTTGATGAATAGTAGTCTGACAACCAAAAAAAATTTGGGTCGTGTCTTAAGGCATACAAACCCATTATCTCCATTCTTATTCTTGTTAGAGGGAGAAATGATGAATTTTTTGTTATGAGATTTGATATCATCTGATTTGTTGCAGAGGCAAATGTTGGTCTATACTATGAATTCAGAGTTTCACACTTGCAGTTTGATGATGATATTTTGATGATAGAGGAAAATAGTTGAGCCAATATTTGATTCACAAAAGCTATTTTGCATATTTTTGAGTTGATTTTGAGCCCCAAACTCAATCTCCCTAGGAGCTTGTTGGTGAGGGTAAATTTGAATTTGTCATGGCTAAATGAATCATCTCTCGTCTTAAATTGGAAGGTATGACAAATTTTGTTAAAATACTTCGTATTGGTAGTAACTTAAGAAGATAATATTGTTATTATGGAACTTATTAATTGAATAGATTCGGAAGAAATTATACTTTTCAAAGTTGTCTTATCTAAACTTTCAATTTATTTTATTTCATTCTTTGAGAGATCGTTATTGTGGAGGTAGCGCAGAAGCCCATAAAATCTTGTTTTGCATAGGTTGCGACAATTTATCTTTGCATTCTTAAGAAAACGGGGTTGATATTTGAAAACTATTTAAAGTGGGCTGTGGTTCAAAGTGTTGGTTAAAAAATACTTGGAGAGAGTTGGTTGGTGAATAGAGCAAATAGAGTGTCAAATTCGTGGAAGGATGTTCGTTGTGTTTGTGGAAGGATGTTATTATTTTTGAAATGTCTCACTTTTAGTGGTGTATAATATGAGATTCTAGTGTGCTAGAGTGCTAAAAACATAAAAGTAATATTAATTTTAGAGACAAAATTAATATCGATTTAAAGTCATCAAACAACAAATTTTTTTATTAAATTATGTTTAATATTGATTTTAGTACTATAGAATTATGTTTGACCAAAAAATGAAATATAAGTAAAAAATGAAATCAATTTCCATTGGTCCAAATAAAGGGCACATTTGTTATAGATTCTAAAAAAGTCATTTTAGTATTTCATAATTTAGAGAATATTTTTTTAGAGACTTTCAAGAAAAAATATAGTTGGTTTATGTTTGTTTGTCGCAAAAAAAATCATTTTTTTTTTTAAATAGCTATATATTTTTTTAAAATTATTAAAACCAGTTACTTATTTTAAATGATTTTTAGATTTTTCATTTTTTTAAAAACAATAACAAACAAACGTAAATTTTCAAAAGTGATAATTTTTTATTTAAAAAATAATTATTTTATAAAAAAATTGCAATCAAGTCACTCAAAATCAATCTCACAGGGGCTACTTATTTTATTTCCACACCTAAAATAATTTAAAAAAACACTTTTTGAATCATGTAAGAACATGTGTGATTCCAACTATTAATCCTTCTTTTAAAAAATTAATTCAGTCATTAATTTTTAATTTAATTAATAAATTAATATTAATATTATTAATTTAAATCATAACTCAAGAAAACTTCATATTTATTATACATCAATTAATATTTATCATATTTTTACATATAGAACATTTCACACCAACTTTTTAAAAAATTTATAAGCATCTCAATTTTTCAACAAAAATCTGTCGGCGGATTGGTTTTTTTATTCAAATTTCAAAATATTAAACATTTTCAACTCTCATTTACTCGATTCTTTTATTATAAATTTTTTATTTTTTATTTTGTGTCACAAAAACTTTTATCACATATATAGTTAACTTTTAAACGATGAATATAATTTAATAATATCAATATTTATTAATTAAATTATAACTTAAAAATTAAAATTATACTAATTTATTAATAAAATATTTTATTTTTATGTTTTTTTAAATTTTCTAATCTATCAAAAGATGAAAGATAATATAACTATTTTTCTATGCACAGGCATATCAATACTTGTTTAAACACAAATATAAATAATGATTAAAATACACTTAAACAAAAATACATATTATTTAAAAAATATATATTATTTATTCTTTTATCTTTATTTATTTGTGTGAAAATGTCTGTATATTATTTATTTATGTTTGTGCTGAGGCAAATTATTCTCACAAGAGCCATTATCACGACCCATTTGCTTTTAGTCAAGCTACATGACAAAAAATAATAAACCCTTCTCTTCTGAATAAAAAATAATAAACCCTGATGAAATGACATAAAATAAAGCCAAATACTTTTGAGGCATGATTCCATCCTTTTTTTCATTTGATTTTTTTTTTTTATCTTACTCATTCATTACTTCATTTGATAATTATACCAGCAATTATATGAGCAAGTTGAATAATGTTGATTCAATTAATAAAGAATTGACACATATTTCATAAAATTATAGGTTAAGTTTAATTTCTTTATTTACATAAATTTTTTATTGATAAATAACATGTAAATATTACTCGGGATCTTTAAATTTTAAATGTCTTTTATATTTAAAAGGAAACATATATTTATATTTAAACTTTTTAATTAAAAGGAACATATATTTATATTTATATTCATATAATTATAGCACAGGCTATTAACATGCCCCAGGTGTCATCTTACAAAGCCAATCCTTTATGTACTTCAAACAATTAACCATTAACCAATTATTAAGTAATAATTACTAATCCCAATTAAAAAAGTCAACAAAATCTCAAAAAAGTAACCACATTGGAATAATTTAATGTATATTTAGTTTTACGGTAGATCAACAAAAACACAATAATTCATCATTACTTTACTAATTCAACTTTGGACAACAAATAAACAATCCCTTAAAATCATTTCTCACCATGCATACAAATAAACAATTAATTAAAATTATTTCTCACCATGCATTTCTTTTCTCAATTTTAATGAAAATTTGATTAATCTAATAGTTGATAGTGTTGATTTATCACAACTGAAATTCTTATTGGAAATAATATTGGAATAAATTTAACTTACTTCTATAAGTTTTTTGTCTATAGAAATAAAAAAATTAAAAGAAAAAAAATATTAATATAAAATTAATAATAGTTTCTTTTGTTGTTTCATATATTTTCAAAAGTTTTCAAAATAAATTTTCCAATTGATCAGATATATTTTAATAAAAAATAAATTTAAATTGATCAATATAAAAAATATTAAAGATGAAAAAAGAAGGTACCTAAATTAATTTAGAGTGAAATTGAATGCTCATCAAACTTTTATTTATTTCCACAAAAGTGACTCATGAAAACACCCTTTTAATGCTAATAAATTTAAAAATATCATGCAATGATAACTTTGATGAAAGAAGAAAGAAAGTTCCAAATATTATTATTTTTTTGGTTTCATAATCTAATTAAGTTGCGTGGAGCCATTTTCCACTTTGTGTCACCACTTGCTTGCCTCTTCCTTCCTTTCTTTGTGTGTTTTTGAAACAGCTTTTGCTTCTTTATCACTCTGCAACATAACACAACACAACAACAACATTTGTACGATCAAATCCTTCAACGATTTCATTGTCTCCACATAAATAATATTCATTAAACAAATCAAAACACCATCTCTTGCTGTTTTTTCAAGCTTTGGTTTTTATGTTAGTTGTTATTTTTCTCATATACTCAAAAAAAGTCAATGCACCCTTTTTATTTTCTACTTACACCCCCCATTTGGATCTAAATCTCTTTTAGTTCATTCCCAATTGTGAAGCTTCTTAAAACCTTCTTGGGTCTTCACCAATTACCATAAAGACTGATTTTTTCTGATTTTTTTTTAGCTTTTGTTATGAATTTCTCATATGGGTCATTTTATTTTTTATGGTTTTGAGATTGGTGCTTCTGATAAAAAGGGTAAGTTTTTTTTTTTGCCTGCAACCATGAATTATGGCTTCTTTTTTATGTGATTTAGTATTTTTAATTTCTTTTTTGTGGGTTTTTGAAGATGAAAATAAAGGATAGTGTGTGTGTTTGGTTTCATCAATTTTAAAGAATCATAAAAAAAAGTTTACATTTTTGTTATTTGGAAATAAAATATTCATAGAGAATCACAACAAAAAATAATCTTTTAATGAATATTATTATGACTTTATGAGATTAAAGTTAGAGTTTTTAGCCTTATTTATAAGTTGGGTCCTTTTTATTTCATGAAAAATTACTTGTAGATCTTCTACTCTTTCCTTGCATGCTTCAAGAAATTAATTGGAAAACATAACCAAAATGTTCAATATTGTTCAAAATTTTAGAACTAATGATTATTACTTTTTTTGTTTGTTTGTTTCTATATCTTGATCTATCTTCTTTCAAGATATGATTATTGTTTGTTTTGATAGGGACTGATTAATTAAATGGGTTATGTTTTCAGGTGGGGCATACAAGTATTATTATTTTTGTCTAATGTAGACAAACTTTGAGATCCAAGAGTACAAGATTCATGTAAGTATTCTATTTTTCTATTATGAGATTTTGAATAATTTTTTGTTTTGTTTTGTTTTGGTTGGTGTAATATTTTTATCCCCTAAGTTTATTGATGAAATTTTCAATGACAGAAAATATTCTTAAGGACTTAGTCATGTATAAACCATTTGTGACATGTGATGATCCAAAAGGAGTTGTTGAATGTGGGACTATAATGAGATATAGGACAATTAAGGACAAGTCAAAGAGTCGGAGGCCGGCCGAAAATTTACAGGCATCATTGACAAATAAATCAGACAAAGAGAAGAAGGCATCGAAAGGCTCGAATGTAAGAGATTTCGATCCGTCTTCGTTGCAGCTTGTAGAGGTGTCTAGAGGAGCTGAAAAGTTGAACAACATGATTGAGTCATGGTCTAGAGGTTTAAGGTATGATGGAAAATCAGAAGATATTGCAAAGGATTTGTTGAAAGGTGCTCTTGATTTGCAAGAATCGCTCGAGATGCTTCGAAAGGTGCAAGAAGCTTCGCATAATATGGCTCGGTCGAAGAGAAAACAAGACGAGAAACGCGTTGATGCGAAGGCGATGATGGATAGAACAAGACCAATGTGTGCTAATCAATTTGATGAACAGAACTATTCAATTGGAGTTCAAAGAGAGGAACTTAAGAAAGTGATTAAGGAGAGTTTGGTTAGACAGAATCTATTTCCAAGCACAAGCTATGAAGGATTGGATTCGGCTTCGGCTTCAGCTTTTCCTTCAACCAGCTCAAGTCAATCTTCTGTTGTTTGGTATGACAAGCTTTCTGATTCTTCTTTGTCACCAAATATTCCAAAGAAGGAAAGAGGTAGTACCAATCTTGTTGCAAAGTTGATGGGATTAGAACAAGTTCCTTCAAGATCATTTCCATCTATTATGCAGAAACAATTGGAAAGTTCAAAGATTGTGAATCAAAAGAGACCTGTTTTTGAGATTGACATGCCTAAGATAAGAAAGCATAGCTCAATAGTAGAAAAGGTTAATCTGCAAAGACCAAAGACTCTGAGGGAAATTCTTGAGACTACTCATTTCAATGGAATGTTGAAGAATAGTAGTCCTGTTAGAGATCACACGCTTCGTGTCGAACATTCTGATGATCTCCATTACGAACATTTTGATGATTTACCACCTATTGTACTCATGAAACCTCGGTATGGTTCGTATCAGGAACGCGCGAAAACTTATGAGCAAGTTCCTCAAGAAGAGTTATCCTTTAGAAATCTAAAAGAAAAAGAAGTCTCTTCAAAAACCTTCAAACCAAGGGAAGGTTCAACTACCAACATGAGAAAAGAAGTGGAAGAAAATATATCCAAAAGGCTTGAAAGACCGAAGCGAATCAAAGAGGTTGTTGAAGTTGATGTGAAAGAAATCAAGCCTGTCGAAAATGAGAAGGCTTCGCGAGGCAAAAGCGAAACAGTTGATAGAAAAGTTAAGGTAAAGACCATTACAGTTAGAAGAAAGCCATTAGAAAAGGAGGTTTCAAAAACTAAAGTTGTGACAAAAGCTCAAGAACAAGTAGGAATCAGCTCAAGTAGTGAAAAGTCGAGGAAGCCGCGCAGTGTGTCGAGAATTGACAAGAATGAGATTCCATACAGAAAGAGCACTGCTTCAAATTCAAATGCATATTCAAATACAATTCCAAAACCAAAGACACAAAAGATTATCAACTCAAGGGAACAGAAGAAGAGTCAAATGAAGAAGCAAAGGTCTATTGATGAGGCTGAAGTAGCTAAACCATTTGTAAGTTTTACTGTCATTTTTTCTGTCTCTAAGGAATGTAGTAGTGCTTGAATTTGAACTATTTTGCATAAAAAGTTTAGCTTAGTAATGTTTGAACGAGGCAATGCATTTGACTTGAATTTCAATTCACTGTTCTTCTTCACAGGATGAACAATTAAGGCATGAAGAAGCAAAGAGTATTGATGTTTCTTGTAATGATGATTGTGCTGAGATTAAAATAATCACTACAATAACTGAAGATTTCACCACTATGGATCATGAAGTAGACACCTATGCAAACAATGAAACTAGAGGTAAGTTTCTCAAGCTATCATTGGTTCCACTTTTTAGATGATTAGCTACACACATATCACTGCCTAGGTAGCACTAATATTTCATATTGAAGACGTGTCTGGTGTCTGACACGTCTATGCATGTGGTTACATTCAATCACTTCAATTTCCTAATATTATTATTGGTGCCTACATGTGAGTGTTGATGTCATATTCAGTGTCTATGTCAGTGCTTCATAGATCATTACACTGAGGATAAATTTGAAGCTTAAGTGACTTATTTCACCCTTTTGCAGATAATGGTGAGGAGGGTCAAAACTCTTCATGTGATGAAGTTTTGAAGCTAACTTGTGAACATGAAAATGATGCCGTCCCTACCGCGGAAGCTCACGACACAGCGAGTATCGATGAAACCGATCTTAAGCATGACAAAGAAAGTTCTGAGTTGAAATATTTGCTTCTAACAAGTAAATCATTCATTAACCATGCAGAGGAGCTTCTCAATCTTGATATTGATTATCCTAAGATCCAACCAAAGATTGAAACAAATGGAATATCCAACAATACCAAACTCTATTTGGATTGTGCAAATGAACTCACTTTGAGAAAAAGCCTTCAAGACTCACAAACACTTCACCCTTTATTGCTAACATGTGTAGGAAATTCAAGATTGAGAATATCTTTAGGAAGCTTAGTTGAAGAAGTTAACGATGCAATCGAAAATCTAACATCGTATAGCGAAAATTCGGAGTCTAAACTCATTTTGGATAATGTTTGTGAAATGCTTGATAGAGATTTGAAGTGCAACAATAGAGTGATGAATGGAATATGGAACTTTGGTTGGAGACATGGATTTTCTTGTGATGAAGTTGAACAAGTTGTGAATGAAGTAGAGATTATGGTTTTAGGTGGATTAATTGAAGATGTAATTGTAAATTTATGATTAACATATTTTGAGACATTTTGTTGTCATATAAAGTCCTTAGATAAATCATCATCTTTACCTTGTTGTATATATAAGGACTAATGGAATTGACACATGATAGAAGAGTTTAATAACTTGGCTGCATAATTTGCATAGTTTTGCTATGAATTTTTTTTCTTATATTTTAGAATATACTCGTTCAAAGACTAAACTATCTATCATTTTAGTTAACTATCTATCATTTTAGTTCTGAAATTGTAATCGTGGATCAATTTCAAACGTTAAGTTTACGAAATATCAAGTTGTTTCTTCAAATTGTTAAAAGTATGTCCTTTCTATTAACTATTTTATAAAGTTTTTTGTCTACGAGTTATAAAATTTAAGGAGTATTTTGACTAATATTATACTAATTGAGAGAACAATTTAAAATTTCATAAATTTGAGGTATTAAATTATTTTACATTTACAATTTCAGGCTCTAAAAGAATAGTTTACTCCTTAATTTATCTTTAGTACATTGTAACTTTAGCATTGTAAGGAAATGAAAAATAATGTATTGGTATCACTTCTCTCTCTCCTTTATAAAAAAGGATCACTTCTCTTTTGATGAAGAAAGTGAATGATTGATTTATTCCATGATTTTGAAAATATTTTATGATTTAATTTAAAGAATATGAATTACCTTACAATTCAATTATTTTTCCAATTAGTTTTTTTTTATAATTGTATTTATTTTATTATTTTACTTAATAAACAAATCTATATAATTAAATATTTAGTAATACTATTTATAATTTCATTAAATAAGAAAAAACTATATATTTTTCTTATTAATTTTTATGGTACCAAATAACATTTTTTATGCCGTAACCTTTTGGTTCCTAATTGAAATGGGTACATTAAGATTCTGTTTGACAAAATGTTATTTTTAATTTAAAATTTATTTATTTTATTGTAAAATTTTTATTTTTGATGTTTTTAATAAGTGTCTTGAGACATTTTGTTAGTACCACATATTAAAAAAATAAGAGTGAATAACAACTGCAAGATCAACATACATTACACAAAGCAAAAAGAAAATAAATGAATGAAATAAACATAACATTTTGTTGTAGCATGATTAATACACTTTGAGATAGAATAATATTAAATCTAATAAATTAAATGTGATTTTTTTAATCATTTCATCTAAAAAAATATAAAGATTCCAATTGATGAAAAGTACCATTCCCATTTACATGGTACTCTTCCACCATAGTTGGTCAATGATCATAAATTGTGTTTCACATCAAGGAGAAAAATCCACAAATAAAATCAAGAGGATGCTCCCTTATAGATAAGAAAATTAAGTCTCTCAAGAGAAAAATACATAAAAGTCCCTGGTGTATGGCTAAAAAAACTCCCAAAATTTGAACCCACCACACATTGCCAACCACTTCCATATATCTTATCAAACTCCTGAAAAATCAAACCCAAATTTTATCAAATCATTAATTGAAAATCAAATCACACTCAAACTCAAAAAAATAAAACTTAATTATATGTTTAGTCACTCTATTTTATTATATTTACAAAAATAATCTTTTTATTTTAAAATTAATTTTTTTGGTTCTTCTTTTTTACATTTGTTGTAGTTTTGATCTCAAACTATGATTTTGTCTTATAAACTAATAATTTTTTAATCTAAAAATTATAATTTATAATTTTAATTATAAATTTAAGAAAAAAATATAACTTTTAAGAAAAAATTACTATTTTAAAATAAAAATTATATTTGAGACTAAAACCGCAACAAATATAAAAGTAGAAGATAAAAAGTTTAATTTTAAAATAAATAAATAAATTATTTTCATGAATATATTAAAATAGAGTGACGAAATATAATTAAGCTTAAAAAACCTAAACAATCAAAATCAAGAGTTAAAGTAATGCACCTTCTTAATGTGGGCAGCAATAGATTTACAATCATAAACATCATAGAGATCAAGGGCATGATAAGCATATGACATGGCTTTAATTTGCATCTTCAAAGGCATGTCAGTTTCTTCCACCTTAGCTTTTCCTTCCAACATCTTAAAAGTTGTCTCTCTCTTTTGAAATTCCACAAATGATTCCAAATCCTCTCTCCATTGTTGTGTATATATATATATATTGGTCTCAATTCAACAATGACACACATTTGGTCAATTTTGTAATACTTTATTGGTCTCAAAATAACTACTATATTTTATTATTTTACAATGATTAAAGGAAATATTATAAATAAATAAAAAAAGAATGAATATTTTACTAAATTATCTTTATTAACTATTTGTATATTTATTGATCATAAATATAAAGTAAAAAATAACATCTTAATAGCGATACACATAATTAGAGAATACAATTAAAAAATAATTAAAATTGTATTAATAATTAAAAGTGACCATTTTTTTTTTTAAATATGTTTTGTAAATATGAGAACTATAATAGGAAGGACAAAGAGAGTAGTAAGTAAGATAGTTTATCTAAATTTTTTTCCTTCCATTTGCTAATAATTAATTCAAAGTTGACAATACAATTTCTTTAAACTTTAAATAACATTTTATTGGTACAACTTTAACATTTTTCTAATCTAAGAAAAAATACTATTACAAGCATTTATTTTTTTTCAAAGTGGAGCATGGTCTTATTTTGACTCGTGGAAGCTTTGGGAATAACAATAGACTAAATTATTTGGAAGTGATATCACATCTTCATTGGAAACTTTAAACAGTGAATATATGAATCACCACTCTTATGTATGTAATATTTAATTCATTTTTAGTTAATGTAAAATTTAACCACTCACATTCGAATCCAACAAAATTATGGTATCTTAATAAATCTATTGATTCCTCATGCTTTAGTAAAGATTTGATTAAGATTTATAGTGTGTTATATACAACAAAATTGAACGATGATTGGAGACTTCAAACTTAAAAATTATGAAGAATTAAATGCTTATCAGTTGAACTAGACTTTTACGACTATATTTTAACTTATTTTTTCCCATCTTAATGAAAATGAAATTTAACATACCTTGCCATGATTTTTTTTATTTTTTAAGCAAACCAATAATTTTTAATAATTTTAATATTTTAATAATTTTAGAGTAGGCACAGAGCCGGCCCAACACGTTATGAGGGCTAAAGCGAAATTATTAGATAAGGTCTTTTCAAAATTTAATAAATAAATTATTAATATTTTATTTAATAATTATATAAATTTTGTTTAACAAAATTAATGACATCTTCAAATCTATTTTCTCTATATTTTTTCAAATAATGAAATAAGACATTTCAACGGTTATACGACATCAGCATACACTCATGTAAAATTTTCCATATTTTAGTTGAATAAGAAAAGAATGTGTATATATTGTAGCACTCAAGTAACTCATGTTAACAATATGTTCACTATTTATCTCATGATCTCTCCATTTATAACTAGTATTTCTCATATTAATGATGTACACTCCTTTTATTTCATTATTATTCAATTTATAATTAATATTTCTCTTATCTCTACTGTTTTAATTAACCAATTTAGTTGTACTGAGATTAGTATTAAATAATTTGTAATAAAAACAAAATATTTTATTTAATTTATATAAAATTTTATCAAAATTAGTTTTAAAAATATTAAAATGTGAGGCATTTTTTAAAAAAATATTTGAGGCCTTTTTTTAAGTAAAAAATTTTATTTTTTAGGGAAGCCTAAAACGCTTGCTTTACCGGCTCTGAGTAGGCACATTCTCCTCACACTTTGATTATTTACCTACTTGAGTTATGCATATTTTTTCTAATAATATCAAATCAACAAAATTGAACCTATGTATGACAATCGTGGATCCGTATTGTTCTTTTTATTAAATGCTAAAGCAGTTAGCTAATAAAGAAAATAAATGACCTTACAAAATATTAAACATTACCATCACAATAAAATTTTCCTAAAAAAAAAATCACAATAAAATTTTGAAAATGCTAAGTAATGAGGGTAAAAGCCACCTCAAATTGAACATGGTATTATTACGTCTAAGAATAATAGGAGTAATAAATTGGATTTATCCTCGTTACTACATACTCCATTATCTAATCTTTTAAATACACAAAAAATTTAATATATTTAGTTGAAATTTAGAAAGAACAAAAAAACATAGTACAAAATAATAGTTCCATTAAAATATATTCCTAAATCCATTTTGGATACTGTAAACCCCTTTTTTGAGGCATGTGACATGCCATAGAATTACGTGAAATTAAAATAAAAAAGTGGTTGGTTGGTCAATCAATGTTTATAAAATTCTCATTCCTTATAGTTTCTTCAAATTCTATGGATTTTCTTTACCCAACAGAAATCACCACCTATTAGATATTTTCTGAGGATAAAAAAATGGGTGGTTATTAAAAAAGACAATAACTCTATCATCATTATTTTTCTCTTTATCTTATACGGTCTATAGTTATTTTAATTTAATATTAATATTTTAAATTTAAATTGAAAAATATTCACCTTTTTGTTTAATTAAGATAAAAGTCTCTAAATTAGTTGATGATTTCTAAATAAATCTTTAAAACTAAAAGATTTTAATTTTGTCCCTAAAAGTTGAATAATTTATAATTAGATTTCTAAATTTAGAATTCTAATTATAAATTATATAGAGTATTAGAAACCTAATTATAATATTTTTTATTACAAAAAGCTACTTAAAAATCTCTAACTAGTTTAATCAAAGCCTAAAAGACTAGTTTAATCATAAGGAAAATGTTCAAACCTATGTTTACTGAGCCCAGATATGAATTGTTTTCGAAACACATTTAATTTAATAACACCCCTCGTCATTCTAGTCACACCCCCTTGACACATTGAATTCAATCAAATGTCCAAAGTACCTCTCTCTACGGTCATATTCAAGTTTCAAAACACTTTTCTCTTTCATCCATGTTCAAATTGTAGTGATTTTTTTTTTATTTTTTTTACTATTATGCGATCTTTAATTTTTATTTGAACACGGTATATGAATTGAGCTTATACATGAAGTTTATATCTATACACATATATATATTAATTTCAAGTATATTTTATACACACTCAGTTAACCACATTTTTTGCGAATTCAATTTATATTTCACCAAAAATTTACTCAAAATATTGTGAAATGCATGTGCGCTCTATACAAATAAATATTAACACAAATTCAATCAGTATGATTACACAAACTCAATTCAAATATTTTTATGCAAATTATGTTCAATTATATTTACATAAACTTTATTCAACTACATTTATATAACATTTAAAATTTTGATATGAAGTTAAAAATAAGAACTTAATAGTTATGTATAGACAATGTAAAATATTTTTTACACTATCATCCATTAGAAGTTTATCATTCAAGCATATTTTATAACTGTCTTTTAAAATAACTATTACATTTTTCTTTCTAATTGGACGTCAGTGTAAAATTAATTTATACTAACGGCGTACAACCTTTTTTCTCTAAAAATAATTTGATCAGTTTATATAATTTTTTTTATTACAAAAAGCTACTTAAAAATCTCTAACTAGTTTAATCAAAAGGAAAATGTTAAAACCTATGTGTACAATACCACATATGAATTCTTTTCAAAACACACTTAATTTAACAACACCCCCTCATCATTCTAGTCACACCCCCTTGACACATTAAATTCAACCAAATGCCCAAAGTGCCTCTATCTATGATCATATTCAAGATTCAAAACACTTTTCTATCTCACCCATGTTTAAATTGTGATTTTTCCCCCTTTTTAAATACCGTATATGAACCGAGCTTATATATGAAATTTATATCTATATACATATAAATACCCATTTCAAGTATATTTACACAAACTCAATTTACGAACTCAATTTACATTTCACCAAAAATTTACTCAAAATTTGGTGCAAAGCATGGGCGCTCTATACAAATAAACATTTACACAATTCAACTAATATGATCACATAAACTCAATTTAAGTACCTTTATGCAAATTCGATTCAATTATGTTTATGTAAACTCAATTCAATTGTATTTACATAGGATTTAAAAATTTAATATGGAATTAAAAATAAGAGCTTAATAGTTATGTATTGACGGTGTAAAATAATTTTTATACTATCATCTAATAGATACTTATCATTATTGTTATACAAACGTATTTTATAATTGTCTCTTAATATAACTACTATATTTTTTATTTTAATTAGACGTCAATGTAAAATTAGTTTACACGAACGGTGTATAACTTTTTTTCACTAAAAATAATTTAATCAATTTATAACTTTTTAGAATTCTGATAGGGGTGTAACTTTAAATCATGGGGTAAAACTAGCACTTTCTTGTTTTTGTTACAAAAAGCCCTTACTATACCAATTGTTTATATTTTCCGGGTCATAAACTCAACCCGTTTAGTAAACTCTTGAATTTTTGGATGCGTAGGTTAACGAACGGCGCACCCTAGGAACGTTCTAGAGAGAAGCCCAAACCCAAACAGAACTCTTTAAAACCCTAACTTTCACCATCGCAAATTCATCAGCCGCAAAATTAACCCTCTCAACATAGCTAATTGCTCAATTGCTCTCTAGGGTTTTCGAATCCCTCTTTAAAGTTTGCGTTTTTGCTTTCATTGTTTATTCTTAGTTTCTAGGGTTTGTTGTTTATGTTCGTTATTTTGTTTTATTTTGAAATTTTGGTATCTGAAATTAAATTGGGACAATGACGATTTCGTGATAAGGTCTCGTTCGTCGTAATTGGTCTATTTTGGACCTTGCCGACCATACTGTTATATCACCACCCATATTCTGAGTCTTTTTTAGCAAACCAAAATTCAATTTTTTTTTGTATGAATCATTCATTCATTAATTGTTCTTTTTGGTTGGTTAATTTTGTTTTTCTTTTTTTTAGTTTTGATTGTATTTTGCTTGGTTTGGCCAATGATTAAAATCATTAAATAAGACAAGCATATGTCTGAACATTTTTGTGTAGACTAACTAATCTTCTCAATGAGGCCAAATCATTAAGATCTGATTTTGTTACTTCACGTTGAATTTTGGATTTTGAAAATTTAATGAAAAAAAATTAAAAAAATGTTGTTTTTTTCAGTTTTGATAATTTTAGTGTACTTTTTTTGATTATGATGTAGTGTATAATTATTGTGTCTTTTTTGTGTTGTTATTAAGAAGAGTATATAGTGTAATAAATGTTGTCAATGATGATATCTTGTAAGGCTTGTTTCTCAAAACATTCGCAGTGGCCGCCCAAGAGCTTTCGCCTTCGCCAGGCTTGAGAGCTAGTGCTGTTATTTTCCTTCCTTGGATGTCTGAGATAATACCATTAACATGTTAATACTTAATCATGTGAAATGGTTTTTAATTTTTTTTATGGATGTTGAATAGTGGTAATATTTGATGTTGTGTGTGTTTGATTGTTATGACCAATGATGATAATTTTAAGGCTTGTTTCTCAAAACATTCGCAGTGGCCGCCTAAGAGCTTTCGCCTACGCCAAGGCTTGAGAGCTAATGCTGCTATTTCCTTCCTTGGATGTCTGAGGTCAAATTTATTGGTTTAATTTTACTATGATTTTGATTTGTATGTCTGTTGATGTATTTACATTCATTGAAAAATATATTCAATATGTTTTGTTTAGAAGTATGCTTTACTTCAATTAAATTTAGTGGATTTACATGTTTTGTTGAGAATTATTTAAATTTTAAACATTGTCTTGTTGGAAATCTAAGTGTGAGATTTAGATTATAGTTTATGAGCATAAATTACATTATAGCAATTGTTATATACTACTTTCTGTTTATTCAAAATATCTATTTCGACTTTTATATACTACTTCCAGTGAAACCAAAATAATTGTTCAAAGAACAGTTCAAGATTTTTGGATGTTTTGAGTTTTATATCCAAATTTTAGTGCTTAGAAATTCAATTTATCAATGTTATGAATTCTGTTGACAATCATCAAAAGGAAATCTTTTTCAAATAAAAAAGATAAATTATCAGTAGAAGCGCTCATAAAGTTAAAATAAATACCAATTGGAACAAAATAATGACATTTTATTGGATGTGTTACTATTATTTGACATCTAGTTTGAACCCTTGAAAATATATACATAATTGCCCAAAAATAGCTCTTAATTTCAAGTTAGTCATTCAAAGCACTAAATTGCCCAAAAATAGCTCTTAAGTCATACACATGACTAGTTGTTATATGCTCACAATGTAAAAAAGTTTACAATGACAATGTATGAAAATTAAACCTATTTATTATTTGTTTTGGATTAATTAATTAGGATGGAAAGGAGTTGTGCACATCAACACCAAGATATGGAACAGGAAAGGAAGCAGGAAATGAGGTTGGAATGTCAGTATGTTATCCAAAACCAGGTTCAATCAAGATTGATGATGGTGAAATTATGACTGTAGAATCCAGATATAAGAATGAATTTCTCACTGGAGCTATGGGACATATGTACATCTATTTGGCTGATCGACTACCAAACACACCGTAGACATCAAACTCTTATGATTTGTAATTTTTAATGTAATGTTTCTTTTTGACATATAAAGAGTGCATCATGTGTATTTATTTTACCATTTTTTCCTTTAATTATTTTTTTGAGACCCTCTCCACACTTCACAATATCAAGTCACTTTGTTTTTTCTTCGGAGACAATAAAATCACAAAGATGTTTATCAATATTCAAATGAGATTATATGAGTCTCTTGAGTTTAAATTTGAGTCAAGAGATTGAGAAGGTAGAGTTTTAATGTCCCATGTTGGTAAACTCAACTCGATACATTAGCTAGTCTTTATGGTTACACACAAAAATGAATGATGAAGAAAAAATATCTTACATTAATTATGATCTTTAATGTCATCTTAATATTTTTTTAATCTCAATAATATACAAAAGAAGCTTGTACAAATGATAATTTCTAACACGAGTCATAAACACATGCAACCACATCAATACAAATTGACTATTAAAATCTTTATTTTAATCTTAATAATATAGAAAGAAAGAAAAAAAAAGATCAAACAAATACAATTTCAAAAGTAATACGGTATAAATATGTTATTAAAATATTAATACTTCTTATTTTTAATTGATTTTGTAAATAAAATATATCTTGATCTTTATAATATACAAAAGAAACTCACATAAATCGTTATTTTAAACAACTGCCACAACCACATGAAGCCACATCAACACATATATAATTATTTAAAATATATTTTTCTTCTTCTTATTTTTATTCAATTATGACTAACCTATTAAAGTATATCACAGTTGTAATGTATTTGTAATTTTGCCACTTTGATATATGAGATAAAATAGACGAAATAAAGTAAAATAAAAGAAAATGAGAAAATAGTGAAATAAAATAATTGATTAATGATTATGTACGAGGGAATATCGCAGAAAAGAAAAAAAATCATATTTATGGAATGAATAAATATACTTAGATATAATAAATTTATAAAACGATATATTTGAGTACATCCTTATTATATGTCAAAAAGTTTTTTATGAAAAAATAAAATAATATAAAAAAAATCATAATCTTAATTGTATGAACAAACAAACTCACATTATCTTTATCTTTAATCTTTGTCTTAGTATTAATATTATCACAATCTTAATCGTCATTTTAACTAATATTAATATTAATCTTTATCTCTATATCTTAATGTTAAGCTTAAATTTAGTCTTATCTTAATCTTAATTTTGTCTTAATTTTTTTCTTATCTGAATATTTACTTTGTCTTAAAATCTACCTTTATCTTTATTTATTATCTTAATTTTATATAATGTATAATAGAAGTGCATGTAAATGACTATTTTAAACAAGTGTAACAACTGGATGAAGTCAAATTAACACATGTATTATTAAAATACCATACTTTTATTTTAAACTATTTTGGGATTGTTAAAAAACAATTGGAGATTAAAATACTATCACACATTTTCTTGATAAAGATATGTTATTATTAATTGAATCGACAAAAATAAGTACATTCATAGACATTTCTCTTAAAAGAAGATTTCAGAGATTATTACAATAAAAGTTTAAATTCAATTCTAATAAAATTCATTTATCAACAAACAACACAAAAGTTAATATCTTAACTTATTAATTAAAATAAACATTAATTTTCTGCTCTTAAATATTACTCCCACAACTTAAAATTAAATTAGTATAATGTTCATTTATAGTAGAGTACTTTTTTAAACGGTTGATCGCAATAACAATTAATTATATATTACTAAATGGATATTTATCTATTTCCCATAAAAATATATATTTATCAACTAATAAAAAAAAAAGTTTTATCTTAATTTATATTAAAAAAAAAAAAGGAATGTGGACCTTATTGAGAGTGTCTAATTTATTATGGTTTAATAGGCATACAATGGCAATGTAAACAATTTTACACTGTAACAAGAGCCATTAATTGTATAGTTATTTTACGATGGAAGTTACAATCATGTGCTGAGATGATAAAATTTATTGTTCTTATTAAAATTACTTTTCATCGACAGGGTGCAATCCTTTTCATAATTTATTAATATTATAACTTATGAGATTGAACTATCATACACATGAAAGTTTTCACAAATAGAAATTTTAAAATAATTATCACACAAGAGACAAGTTGTTGTTAACGAGATTGAACTATCACACATGAGTAATGACAGTTAAAAACTTCAAAATAACTATCATACACGTAATAAGTTGTCACTTATCCAATTGAAGGATAGTACACGTTATCATTTATAAAAATTTATAAAAACAATATCATACACGGGACAAGTTCTCTCTGATAGGAATTTCAAAATAACTAGCATACACATGATAAATTACTGCTTTTGAGATTGAACTATAACACAAGACACATTTCTCACCGATAAAAATCCAAAATCATTATCATACATGGACAAGTTTGTCAATGATGAGATTGAACAAATAAATAAATTTTGTATCTGCAATTTTGCTACTCATATTTAGAAGTATACACACATTTAGACTATAACATGTGCATAATAAATTAAGGCTATTTATATTTAGAACAAACATTTCGATAACCATATAACACTTTATTAAGGCATACTATCAACTTTGCCGAACTATCAAACTAACAAAATTGAAAATCTATAAAATTTTAATTGTAATGAAAAAGATAAAACTAAGAAGTTTATGTGATCGACAATAGTGCATCCATATTTCATACACCATTTAACATGTAAATGTGGGAACTAACATTGATTTCAATCTGGATTATTCACAATTTCGTTTGACCAATAAAAACAAAAATCTCTAACTAATTAAACGGGGAAAATGAGATTTCTTTTTTTGTAAAATTATTTGTGGAGCTATAACTGACACCAACTAATCATCGTAAAAAAAATCAACTTGCTATAGCGATAAATAGCTGGCTATTGAGATTTTTAAAATGGCTTAATGTTAGATAACTCAATAAATTCTTAACAAAATTTGTTTATGTTGAAATTGTTGACCTGTAAATATAAAACACCTTAGACATATCAAACGAACATGCGTCATATTGATATCAAAGCTTTGCAACCGTATAATTGTATGTCCTTATACAGTTTTACTATAAAAGTAGGGAGCATTCAAGACTTCTTCATATTCACAAAGTTATATTCAACCAAAATATTTTTTTTCAAAAATTTATTAGAAGTCCGATAAGAAGCAAATCTTCACCATGTTTTCTCATGTGGTAAACCCCTCCTTCAAATTAATTTCCCTACTATTTTTCAAGCATATATTATAATATGTATCTATAAATTTACACAAACTAGTAACATATTACAAACATTATTCATAACTTATTATGTAATAATAATCATTATTTATGTGCAGGTAAACATGAGATTTATCTCTAATGCATTTATTTTCTCATTATCAATATGTGTGATGTTATCAAGCACAATTTACTCACAACAAAAGGAGTATGAAAATCATATAAAGTCAGCAACATTTGTGTCTGAAAAGTTTGAAATTGGACCCGGAAACGTTGTTTCTAAAGCATTGATGGAAATTGAGTTTCCAAAGGTCATATTGGTGTAAAAGAGCTTTGACGTTGATCTAATTGACGAAGAAGGAAATTCTATACCATTGTATGAAACATACCTTCATCATTGGTTTGTTATAAATTTTATAAATAGAATGTGTCACACGATCGTAATGCTCATACCATCCTTATGCGGATGCCATTTTCAAAGAAATGATGGAACTTGCAATGGAGGGTATTCTTCCACAATAATTGGGTTTGGGAAGTGAATAAAGAGGAACTTCAAAGATTCCAGATCCTTGCGCAGTTGAGTAGGTAACCCTAAAGATATTCCGAAGGGGAAGGAGAAATGGTTATTTAGATCATCATGGTCATTGATACACGTGCACAGAGAATAGGAAAAGTTGCAGTGAATGTAGGTGTGAACCAATTTAACCGCTCCAGAGAATTATTTTAAACTGTGAGCAGTTGACTCAACATGGAAACCCATTGAGGCACCTACTATAAGGAGAGAATTTTTCGTTGCCATGATACTTTCAATGCAACTGAGAAGGGGTTTGAGCCCAAGATGAATCTTGCACCTAAGATACAAAGTAACATGGGTTGATTGGCATACGAACAAACAATTCCCGTTAGATTATATATACTTGATGTCACTTGTCGGGTGAAAACAATTGGTTCTCAATAATACATGATTCCAGGTAACAAAGATACATTATTTAAATAATTCGTTTTTTTTAATTTCACCGACAATTATATTTATATGTGTAGCTCATGTGGTGGTGTTTTGATACTTCAAGGAGTTTGAGATTAGGTTCAACGTTGAAACTATGATTACAAAGAATAAATGAAATTAATTAAGTTAAAAATATCGTGATAACAATCTGTTAATTTTTTTATAAGCATAATATTATATTAATTATTATTATTATGCATGCTGGGAGCAAGTGATAACAAATTGCTTTTGATATTTTACAGTCTGAGTATACTATTCCAGAAAATAATGGCGATGATCCGTTTCATGTTCAAAAAGCAACATCCCAATGGATAAAGGTGGTACCTTTTATCTACGGCACTGCCTCATATGCATTCAGTGTTGTTAATGCAAACTCTATATGGGCAGGTAGAATTTAATATTTTTATTTGACGGAGTATTGTTAAACTGTATTTTGTTTTCTTTAATTTAGTTTCTTAAGTTATAATATTTTCAGGATTCTATATATAGTCAAGTGAATACTGTGATAGTGCATGCATAATGTCTAATATTTTATTCCTTTAAGATTTAAGTGAAATAGAATGTCATTTTAAAGAGGTTTTTGCACTTTCACTCAATTAAAAGTATTAGATTATTAGACACATTTGAGTTTTATAAAATACTTCTTAAGTCTTACACATGACTAGTTGTTATATGCTCACATGTAAAAAAAATTTACAATGACAATGTATGAAAATTAAACCTATTTATTATTGTTTTGGATTAATTAATTAGGATGGAAAGGAGTCTGTGCACATCAACACCAAGATATGGAACAGGAAAGAAGCAGGAAATGAGGGAAGGTTACGCGTTGGAATGTCAGTATGTTATCCAAACCAGGTTCAATCAAGCATTATAATGATGTGAAATTACTGACTGTAGATCCAGATATAAGAATGAATTTCTCACTGAGCTATGGGACATATGGTACATCTATTTGGCTGATCGAACCAAACACACCGTAGACATCAACTCTTATGATTTGTAATATTTTAATGTAATGTTTCTTTTTTGACATATATAAAGAGTGCATCATGTGTATTTATTTTACCATTTATTTTCTTAATTAATTTTTTTGAGACCCTCTCCACACTTCACAGTATCAAGTCACTTTGTTTTTTTCTTCAGAGACAATAAAGTCACAAAGATGTTTATCAATATTTAAATGAGATTATATGATCTCTTGAGTTTAAATTTGAGTCAAGAGATTGAGAAGGTAGAGTTTTATGTCCATGTTGTTAAACTCAACTCGATACATTAGCTAGTCTTTATGGTACACACACAAAGAATGAATGAAGAGAAAAAATATTCTTACATTAATTATGATCTAATGTCATCTTAATATTTTTTTAATCTCAGATAATAATACAAAAGAAGCTTGTACAAATGATAATTTCTAACACGAGTCATAAACACATGCAACCACATCAATACAAATTGACTTAATAAAATCTTTATTTTAATCTTAATAATATAGAAAAGAAAAAAAAAAAAGACAAACAATATACAATTTCAAACAAAGTGTCACAACGGAGTTAAGTAGATACGGTTAATTATGTTATTAAATATTAATACTCTTATTTTTAATTGATTTTGTAATAAAATATATCTTGTCTTTATAATATACAAATAGAAACTACATTAAATACGTTTTTTAAGACAACCTGCCAAAACCACATGAACCACTCAACACATATATAATATTTAAATATATTTTTCTCCTTCTATTTTTATTCCAATTTTGACTACCTATAATAGATATATCACCCAGTTTGTAATAGTAATTTTGTAATTTTTGGCCACTTGATATATTTGAGGAAAAGATAGGACGAAATAAGTAAAATAAAAGAAAATGAGAAAATGTGAAAATAAAATAATTGATTAATGATTATGTACGAGGGAATATCGCAGAAAAGAAAAAAAAAAATCATATTTATGGAATGAATAAATATACTTAGATATAATAAATTTATAAAACGATATATTTGAGTACATCCTTATTATATATCAAAAAAAGTTTTTTATGAAAAAATAAAATAATAATTAAAAAAATCATAATCTTAATTGTATGAACAAACAAACTCACATTATCTTATCTTTAATCTTTGTCTTAGTATTAATATTATCACAATCTTAATCGTCATTTTAACTTAATATTAATATTAATCTTTATCTCTATATCTTAATGTTAAGCTTAAATTTAGTCTTATCTTAATCTTAATTTTTGTCTTAATTTTTTCTTAATCTGAATATTTACTTTGTCTTTATCTACCTTTATCTTTATTTATTATCTTAATTTTATATAATGTATAATAGAAGTGCATGTAAATGACTATTTTAAACAAGTGTAACAACTGGATGAAGTCAAATTAACACATGTATTATTAAAATACCAATACTTTTATTTAAACTAATTTGGAGTTGTTAAAAAAAACAATTTGGAGTTTAAAATATATCACACATTTTCCTTGATAAAAAATAAGTTAAATTAATTGAATCGACAAAAAATAAGTTACATTCATAGAAATTTCTCTTAAAAGGAAGATTTTCAGAGATTAATTACAATAAAATTTAATTTTTAATTCTAAAAAATTCCATTTATCAACAAACAACACAAAAAGTTAATATCTTAACTTATAATTAAAAATTAACAATATAATTTTCTCTCTATAAAATTACTCCACAACTAAAAAATTAAAATAATATAATGTTCATTTATAAGTAAGTACTTTTTAAAACGGTTGATCGCAATAAACAATTAATTAATACATTACTAAATGAATATTTATCTATTTTCCCATAAAAATATATATTTATCAACTAATAAAATAAAAAGTTTTATCTTAATTTATATTAAAAAAAAAACGGAATGTGGACCTTATTGAGAGTGTCTAATTTATTATGGTTTAATAGGCATACAATGGCAATGTAAACAATTTTACACTGTAACAAGAGTCATTAATTGTATAGTTATTTTACGATGGAAGTTACAATCATGTGCTGAGATGATAAAATTTATTGTTCTTATTAAAATTACTTTCCATCGACAGGGTGCAATCCTTTTTCATAATTTATTAATATTATAACTTATGAGATTGAACTATATCATACACATGAAAAGTTTTCACAAATAGAAATTTTTAAAATAATTATCACACAAGAGACAAGTTTGTTGTTAACGAGATTGAACTATCACACATGAGTAATGACAGTTAAAAACTTCAAAATAACTATCATACACGTAATAAGTTGTCACTTATCCAATTGAAGGATCGTACACGTTATCATTTATAAAAATTTATAAAAACAATATCATACACGGGACAAGTTCTCTCTGATAGGAATTTCAAAATAACTAGCATACATATGATAAATTACTGCTTTTGAGATGAACTATAACACAAGACACATATTCTCACCGATAAAAATCCAAAATCATTATCATACATGGACAAGTTTGTCAATGATGAGATTGAACAAATAAATAAATTTTGTATCTGCAATTTTGCTACTCATATTTAGAAGTATACACACATTTAGACTATAACATGTGCATAATAAATTAAGGCTATTCATATTAGAACAACATTTCGATAACCATATAACACTTTATTAAGGGCATACTATCAACTTTGCCGAACTATCAAACTAACAAAATTGAAAATCTATAAAATTTTAATTGTAATGAAAAAGATAAAACTACGAAGTATTATGTGATCGACAATAGTGCATCCATATTTCATACACCATTTAACATGTAAATGTGGGAACTAACATTGATTTCAATCTGGATTATTCACAATTTCGTTTGACAAATAAAAACAAAAATCTCTAACTAATTAAACGGGGAAAATGAGATTCTTTTTTTGTAAAATTATTTGTGGAGCTATAACTGACACCAACTAATCATCGTAAAAAAAAATCAACTTGCTATAGCGATAAATAGCTAGCTATTGAGATTTTTTAAATGCTTAATTGTTATATAACTCAATAAATTCTTAACAAATTTGTTATGTTGAAATTGTTGACTGTAAATAAAAACACCTTAGACATTCAAACGACACATGCGTCATATTGATATCAAAGCTTTGCCAACCGTATAATTGTATGTCCTTATACAGTTTTAACTATAAAGAGGGAGCATTCAAGACTTCTTCATATTCACAAAGTTTATATTCACCAAAATATTTATTCAAAAATTTATTAGAAGTCCGATAAGAAGCAAATCTTCACATGGTTTCTCATGTGGTAAACCCTTCTTCAAATTAAATTTCCCTATCTATTTTTCAAGCATTATTATATATGTATCTATAAATTTACACTACTATTTTTCAAGCATATATTATAAATGTATTATAAATTTAACACAAACTAGTAACATATTACAAACATTATTCATACTTATTATGTAATAATATCATTAATTTATGTGCAGGTAAACATGAGATTTATCTCTAATGCATTTATTTTCTCATTATCATATGTGTGATGTATCAAGCACAATTTATCACCACAAAAAAGGAGTATGAAAAATCATATAAAGTCAGCAACATTGTGTCTGAAAAGTTTGAAATTGGACCCGGAACGTTGTTTCTAAAGCATTGATGAATTGAGTTCCAAGGGTCATATTGGTGTAAAGAGCTTGACGTTGATATAATTGACGAAGAAGGAATTTCTATAGCATTGTATGAAACATACCTTCATCATTGGTTTGTTATAAATTTATAATGTGTACACGATCGGTATGTCATTACATCCTTATGCGGTGCATTTTAAAAGATGAGGTTGAATGGGGTATTCTTCACAATATTGGGGTTTGGGGAAAGTGGTATGGGAACAACTTCAAAGATCAGATCTTTCCTCACAGTCCCCAGTTCAACCATCCCACCCTGCCAGTCACACGCACATGTCGCGACTTTGTCAGCGGAGCCCTCAGTCAACACACACCGTCGCGTGGTGTTGGCTGTCAGTTCGCCGTCACACGCTATAGTCATCTTCGGTAGTCCCTGTGTGCTGCTGCGTGTCCCCAGCCCCCAGCCGCCAGTGTCACAGTCACCTAGTCCCCCTGTCATTCAGACTTGAAGTCCCGCAGTCACTTCTCTAGTCACCAGTCACCAGTCACCGAGCCCCAGTACCAGTACAAAGTCCAGTCCCAGTCCCAGTTCAAGTTCCCCCTCCAGTCCCAAGTCACAAGTCACTACAGTCCCGCTCACGGCCCCCCAGCTCACTGAGCCCCCCAGTCGTACCAGTCCCGAGTCGCGCTCACCGGCTAGTCCGAGTCACTTAGTAACGCAACTCCAAACTTTTGTTTCAATGAAAATTTTTGATGTCCATGTTTGTGTTTTATGATGCCAAGTTCCCTGCAGGTCCATGATAGTTTTATCATAATCGTATAAATTTTTTTAATTTTTTTTAATATTTTTAATAATATTTTTAATATTTCTTATCTGCACTTTAAAGATTAATAATTAATATCCTTTCAGAAATCCAATTTTTGTGCGGAAGTGGTTAGTTCTAATTTATTGACATTGATAACCTGCAACGTCCCTGGTAAATAATTTCAGAAAATTCCCAATCTAGGTACTTACCATCAAAATGTGGCCCCTTATAATAATTTTTTAAAAAAATTTCACACCGTTTGTCAAAAACATATCAATTTTTTTGAGGATAATTATTTTGGGTTGGAGTGAATTTTGACATTCTGTGCAAATTTTCATGAAAAAATTCCGAAGGTCTAAGGGTCCTCAAAGTGGTTTTCCCCTCCTAATAGCCAAAAAAGGGCTCTCCGTTTCTACTACAACTGGTAAAACACTTCAGACATATATAGGGGAGGGTATGTGTGCCTGGCGTGGGCCAGTTTTTAGGCCAGCTGCTGGACAAAAAAAAATTGAAGGTGGTGGGCATGATTAAAGGCAAATGTGTTGGCTTGTGAATTGACGGACGTGTAGGCAAAATCAATTGGTCGAATGGTGCAAAAACCAACCTACACGGCGCGCGAGCACTTGAACCATCGATACGAGTAGCGTGGACGGGGACGGTGGCGAGGATGTTGTGCTTTTGCTAGATGTGGGGCGTAGCACGGATCCATTTTTTCAATGATGTGGGGTAAACATAACAGCGGCGACGACTAGACTACGACTAGCTAAGACGTGGACCGTGGCGGCAGCGCGTTGTGTTGGCTTGCTAGATGTGGGGCGTAGAACGGAATCAAAT
>PGTU02010785.1:0-19184 GCA_002896215.2 Cicer echinospermum | reverse complement strand
CGAACCTCAAACCCAAAACCTTAAACTTAAAATCCTAAAACGAAATATGAATAATTATATTTAATAAAATAGAGTTGTTCAATATGGAATACATTAAAAAGCATCTTCTCTTAAATTTATAATTGTGTTTGAGTTCATATTTTAACATTTAGCCATCATTTTGGTTGTAATAAATACGAATTTCATTTCAATTTTTGTCAGGTGATTCAAAATAGCCTGAAAATCTAACTGAATAGTTGGATTTCATACCACCTGATTTTCGGTCCATTTTTGTCGGGTGGTACGAAAATCGCCTGAAAATACAGATGATTGTCATATTTTGTCGAGGGTACGAAGTCGCCCGAAAGTCCTAATGAAATTGAGGACCGGGAGACCACTATAACATTCTTCCCAAAATTATTACTTTGTTCCGGGTTCCGTGCCAGATTTTAAACACTAGCATCGTCTAGTCCGAAAATACAGATGTTGGTCCATTATCGTCGATGGTACGAAAGTCGCCCGAAAAGTCAAAATGAAATCCAGGACCGGCGGATTTATAAACTGTGTTTCGGGTTCCGCGTTAGATTTAAAATACTAGCCATCATCTTGTTCGAAAAATATGGATTTCGTCCATTTTAGTCGGGTGGTACGAAATCATCCGAAAATTCATGGACCGGGAGACCCATTATAACATTCTTCTCCAAAATTTATAACTGAATTCAGGTTTCCACGCCAGATTTTCAAACACTAGCCATCGTCTGTAAGAAAATACAGATTTCGGTCCATTTTTATCGGGTCATACAAAAATCTCCGAAAAGTCTAGATGAAATCGATGAAAGAAGACCCTTATAGCATTATTGGCCTAAATTTATAACTCTTTTTTGGGTTCTGCCTCAGGTTTCAAACACTAACCATCGTTTTGTCTGAATACGGACTTTGGTTCATTTTTGTGGGGTGGTACTAAAATCGCCGAAAAGTCAAATGAAATCGAGGATCGGGAGACCCTTATATAATTCTTCACCTAAATTTATAACTGAGTTTCTAGTTCCGTCAGATTTCAAACACTAGCCATCGTCTGGTTTGAAAATACTGATTTTTGTCCATTTTTGTCGAGGTTCGAAGTTGCCCAAAAATGAAACGAAGGACCAGAGACTCCTTTTATAGCATTCTTCTACAGAATTTATAACTGTGTTTCGATTCGCAGATTTCAAACATTGGCCATCGTCTTATCCGAAAATACAGAATTTGGGTCCATTATCATCGATGGGTACGAAAATCGCCTGAGAAGTCCATATGAAATCGAGGGACCAAATGGCCCTTATAAAATTCTTCTCCTAAATTTTTAAACGTGTTTTTGGTTTCCGCGTCAGATTTCAAACACTAGCCATCGTTTTATTCGAAAATACGGATTTTCGGTCAATTTTAGAGAGAGGTACGAAAATTGCCCGAAAAATCCATATGAAATCGAGGAAAGACCCCATTATAGCATTCATCTCCAAAATTTATAATTGTGTTACGGTTTCCACACCAGATTTCAAACACTAGCCATCGTTTATTCCGAAAATATAGATTTTCGGTCCATTTTTGTCAGGTGGTACGAAAATCCCTCGAAAAGACTAGATGAAATCAGGACCAGGAAGACCCTTATAGTATTCTCTCCAAAATTTATAATTATGTTTCGGGTTCCGGATCAGAATTCAAACACTAGCCATCGATCGATTTTTGGGGTGATACAAAAATCGCCTGAAAAGTCTAGATGAAATCGAGGACCAGGAACCCTTATAGCATTCTGGGTCCCTATATTTATAAATGTTTTGGTTCTGCGTCTTATGAAAATCGACCGATAAAGTCCAGATGGTTCATTTTCATTGTCGAGGACTGGGAGACCCTTTCTATGAATATAGAGTACCGTGAGCACCCTTCTTTCAAAAATTATAACAGTGTTTTAGTTTCCGGCGCATATCTCAAACTCTAGCCATCGTCTGGTATGAAAATATGTTAAACACTAGCCATCGCTGGTCCAGATGAAATCGAAGATCGAGAGTCCCTTATATTGTTGTCCATTTTTGCGGTGGTACGAAAATCGTCCAAAAGTCCAGATGAAAATCGAGGACCTGGAGACCCTTGTAGCATTCTTCTCAAAAATTTATAATTGTGTTTCAGGTTCCGTGTCAGATTTCAAACCACTAACCATGGTTTTGTTCGAAAATACTGATTTCAGTCCGTTTTAGTCGGGTGGTACGAAAATCGCCGGAAAAGTCCAGATAAAATCGAGACCAGGAGACCCTTTATAGCATTCTTCTCAAAAATTTATAACAATTTTTCGGGCTATGCCTCCAATTTTAAAAACTAGCCATCGTGTGGTCCGAAAATACGAATTTCGGATCATTTTTGTCGGGTGGTACAAAAATTTCTTAAAAAGTCCAAATGAAATCGTGGACCGGGACACCCTTACAACATTCTTCTTCTAAATTTATAACTTTGTTTTGGTTACCGCGTCAGATTTCAAACATTAGTCATCGTCTTGTTCGAAAATACGAATTTCGGTCCATTTTAGTAAGGTGGTACGAAAATCGCCCGAAAACTCCAGATGAATTCTAGGACCGGGAGACCGTTATAGCATTCTTCTCTAAAATTTATTACTGTTGCCCGAGTTCCGCGTCCAGATTTCAAACACTAGCTCTCGTCTGGTTCGAAAATACGGATTTCGGTCCTTTTTTCTCGAGGGTTACGAAAATCGCCCGAAAAAGTCCAGATGAAATCGAGGACCAGACCCTTAATATCATTCTTCTCCAAAATTTATAATTGTGTTCCAGGTTCCGTGTCAGATTTCAAACACTAACCATCGTTTTGTTAGAAAATACAGATTTGGTTCATATAGAAGGGATGGTACGAAAATTGTTAAAAAAGTCCAGATGAAAACGAGGATGGGAGACCCTTATAGCATTCTTCTTTCCAAAATTTATAATTGTGTTTCGGTTTTCCGCTTCAGATTTCAAACACTAACAATCGTGTTTGTTCAAAATATGATTTCGGTTCATTTTAGTTGAGTGGTACGAAAATCACCCGAAAAGACCAGATGAAATTGAGGACCAGGAGACCCTTATAACATTCTTCTCCTAAATTTATAAGTGAGTTTCGGGTTCCGCCTCAGATTTCGAACACTAGCAATTGTCTTGTTTGAAAATAGGAATTTCGGTCCATTTTTTTGTTGGGTGTGGTACGAAAATCTGCCGAAAATCCCAGAGGAAATCGAGGACCGGGAGACCCTTATATAATTCTTCCCGAAAATTTATAACTGAGTTTCGGGTTCCACGTCAGATTTCAAACACTTGCAATCATCTTGTTCGAAAATACGAGTTTCGGGTTCCAAGTCAAGATGAAACCAAGGATTGGGAGACCCTGAATTCATAATTGTGTTCCGAGTTTCGTGTCGGATTTCAAACACTAGCCATTGTTTTGTTCAAAAATATGAATTTCGGTCCATTTTAGTTGGGTGGTACGAAAATTACCCAAAATACCAGAGGAAATCGAGAACCGGGAAACCCTTATAACATTCTTCTCCTAAATATATAACAGTGTTTCGGATTCTGAGTCAGATTTCAAACACTAGCCATCGTATGGACCGAAAATATAGATTTTGGTCCATTTTGTCAAGTGGTACGAAAATCCCGAAAAGTCTAGATGAAATCAGCGACCGAGAGACCCTTATAGCATTCTTCTTCTAAATTTATAATTCTATTTCGGGTTCCATGTCAAAATTCAAACACTAGCCATCGTTTGGTCCGAAAATACGGATTGCAATCCAATTTAGTCTAGTGGTATGAAAATCGACCGAAAAGTCCAGATGAAGTCGAGGACTGGGAGACCCTTATAGCATTCTTTTCAAAAATTTATAACCGTGTTTTAGTTTCCGCGTCAAATTTCAAACACTAGCCCTCGTTTGGTCCGGAAATACTTATTTCAGTCCTATTTTGTCGAGTGGTCCGAAAATCACCAGAAAAGGCCAGATAAAACCATGGACCGAGAGACCCTTGTAACATTCTTCTCCTAAATTTATAATTGTGTTCCAGGTTCCGTGTCAGATTTAAACCACTAACCATCGTTTTGTTCGAAAATACTAATTTCAGTCCATTTTAGTCGGGTGGTACGAAAATTGTCCAAAAAGACCAGATGAAAATCGAGGACTGGGAGACCCTTATAGCATTCTTCTTTAAAATTTATAACTGTGTTTCGGGTTCCGCGTCAGATTTCAAAATCTAACAATCGTCTTGTTCGAAAATACGGATTTCGGTTCATTTTAGTTGAGTGGTACGAATGTCGCCCGAAAAGTCCAGATGAAATCTAGGACCGGGAGACCCTTATATCATTTTTCTCCAAAATTTATAACTGTGTTTCTGGTTCTGCGTCAGATTTCAAACACTAGCCATAGTCTTTTTAGAAAATATGGATTTCGGTCCATTTTAGTTGGATCGTATAAAAATCGCCTGAAAAGTCCAGATGAAATCGAGGATTTGGAGACCCTTGTAGCGTTCTTCTCCAAAATCTATAACTGCGTTTCGAGTTCTGCACTAGATTTAAAAAACTAGCCAAACTCTGGTCCGAAAATACATATTTTAGTCCATTTTTGTCGAGGGGTACGAAAATGGCCTGAAAAGTCCAAATGAAATTGAGGACCGAGAGACCCTTATAGCATTCTTCTTCTAAATTTATAATTGTGTTGAGGGTTCTGCGTCAGATTTCAAAACTTATCAATGTCTTGTTCAAAATACGGATTTCGGTCCATTTTTGTCGTGTGGTACAAAGATCTCTCAAAAAGTCCAGATGAAATCGAGGACCGAGAGACCCTTATAGCATTCTTCTCCTAAATGTATAAAAGGGTTTCAGGTTCCACGTCATATTTCAAACATTAGCCATCGTCTGGTTAAAAAATATAGATATTGGTCCATTTTGTCGAGGGGTACGAAATCGCCCGAAAAGTCCAAATGAAATCGAGGACCAAGAGACTGTTATAGTATTCCTCTTCTAAATTTATAATCGTCAGATTTCAAAAACTAGCCATCGTCTTGTTCGAAATACGGATTTCGGTCCATTTTAGTCGGGTGGAACGAAAATTGCCCGAAAAGTCCAGCTGAAATCGAGGACCGGGATACCGTTATAGCATTCTTCTCCAAAATTGAAAACTTAGTTTGGGGTTCAGCGTCATCTTTCTAATACAAGCCATCGTCTAGTCTGAAAATACAGATTTCGGTCAATTTTGGTCGGGTGGTACGAAAATCGCCCGAAAAGACCAAATGAAATCGAGTTCCGGGAAACACTTATTGCATTCTTCTCCTAAATTTATAACTGTATTTTGGATTCCACGCCATATTTAAAAACCTAACCATTGTCTAGTTCGAAAAAATGGATTTCAATCCATTTTTTGTCGGGTGGTACAAAAATCGCCTGAATAGTCTATATGAAATCGAGGACCGAGAGACCCTTTTAACATTCTTCTCCTAAATATATAATATTGTTTCAGGTTCCGCGTCATATTTCAATCACTAGCCATCATTTGGATTGAAAATACAGATTTTTGGTCCACTTTTGTTGAGGGGTAAGAAACTCGCCCGAAAGTTCAGATAAAATCGAGGACCAAGAGTCCCTTATAGCATTCTTCTTCTAAATTTTATAACTGTGTTTTGGGTTTTTGCATCAGATTTTCAAACTCTAGCCATCATCTTGTTCGAAAATACGGATTCGATCTATTTTAGTCGGGTGGTACAAAAATCTCATGAAATGTCCAAATGAAATTGAGAACCAGGAGACTCTTATAGCATTCTTCTCCTAAATTTATAACTGTGTTTCGGGTTCCGCGTCTGATTTCAAACACTAGCCATCGTCTTGTTCGAAAATACGGATTTCATTCCATTTTTGTCGGGTAGTACGAAAATCGCCGAAAAGTCCAGAGAAAATTGAGGACCGAGAGACCCTTATAGCATTCTTCTCCTAAATATATAACAGTGTATCGGGTTCCGCGTCAGATTCCAAACACTAGCCGTAGTCTTTTTAGAAAATAGGGATTTCGGTCCATTTTAGTTGGATCGTATGAAAATAATCCGAAAAGTCCAGATGAAATCGAGGATCGAGATAACCTTGTAGCATTCTTCTCCAAAAATTATAACTGTGTTTCGAGTTCTGCGCTAGATTTCAAACACTAGCCAAACTCTTGTCCGAAAATACAAATTTTAGTCCATTTTTATCGAGGGTTACGAAAACGCCAGAAAAGTCTAGATGAAAACGAGGACAGAGAGACCCTTTTAGCATTCTTCTTCTAAATTTATAATTGTGTATCGGGTTCCGTGTCATATTTCAAACACTAGCCATCGTCTTGTTCGAAAATACGGATTTTGGTCTAATTTAGTCGGGTGGTTCGAAAATTGCCCGAAATGTCCAGATGAAATCAAGGACCAAGAAACTCTTATGGCATTCTTTTCCTAAATTTATAACTCTGTTTCGGGTTCCGCGTCAGATTTAAAATACTATCCATCGTCTTGTTCGAAAAAACGGATTTCGATCCATTTTTGTCGTGTGGTACGAATATCACCCGAAAAGTCTAGATGAAATCGAGGACCGGGAGACCCTTATAGCATTCTTCTCCTAAATGTATAACAGTGTTTTAGGTTCCACGTCAGATTTCCAACACTAGTCGTCGTCTGGTCAGAAAATATAGATATTGGTCCATTTTTGTCGAGGGGTACGAAAATCGCCCGAAAAGACCAGATGAAATCGAAAACCAAGAGACCGTCATAGCATTCTTCTTATAAATTTATAAATGTGTGTCGGGATCCACATCAGAAACACGTATATCGGTCCATTTTAGTCGTGGGGTACGAAAATCACCCAAAAAGTCCAGATGAAATTGAGGACCAGAAGACTCTTATAGCATCCTTCTTCTAAATTTATAACAGTTTTTCGGGTTCCGCGTTAGATTTCAAAAACTAGCCATCGTCTGGTTCAAAAAAATGGATTTCAATCTATTTTTGTCGGGTGGTAGAAAAATCGCCCGAAAAGTCTAGTTGAAATCGAGGACCGAGAGTTTGGCTAGTGTTTGAAATGGACCGAAATTATAGATTTCGGTCCATTTTAGTCGGGTGGTAGGAAAATCGATCCAAAAGTGCATATGAAATCAAGGACCGGGAGACCCTTATATCATTTTCTCTAAAATTTATAACTGGTGTTCCGGGTTCTGCGTCAGATTTGAAACACTAGCCATAGTCTTTTTTTCGAAAATACGGATTTCGGTCCATTTTAGTTGGATCGTATGAAAATCGCCCGAAAAATCTAGATGAAATCGAGGACTAGGCGACTCTTATAGCATTTTTCTCCAAAATTTATAACTGTGTTCGAGTTCCGCGCTAGATTTCAAACACTAGCCAAAGTCTAGTTCGAAAAAACAGATTTTAGTCCATTTTTGTCGAGGGGTACGAAAATTGCCCGAAAAGTCGAGATGAAATTGAGGAGCGAGAGACACTTATAGCATTCTTCTCCAAAATTTATAATTATGTTTCGGGTTTCGTGCCAGATTTCAAACACTATCCATTGTCTGGTGTGAAAATATGAATTTCTGTCCATTTTTGTCGGGTCGTACGAAAATCGCCCGAAAAGACCAGACGAAATCGAGAACCAAGAAACCCTTATAGCATTCTTCTCCTAAATTTATAACTGAGTTTCGGGTTCCGCCTCAGATTTCAAACACTAGCAACTGTCTTGTTCGAAAATGCGGATTTCTGTCCATTTTTGTCGGGTGGTTAAAAAATCTCGCGAGAAGCCCAGATAAAATCGACGATCACGCGACCCTTATAGCATTCTTCTACTAAATTTTTAACTGAGTTTTCGGGTTTCGCGTCAAATTTCAAACACTAGCAATTATCTTGTTCAAATATACGGATTTCGGTCCATTTTTTATCCGGTGGTACGAAAATCACCCAAAAAGTCTAGATGAAATCGAGGACAGAGAGACCCTGATAACATTCTTCTCAAAAATTTATTACTGGTTTTTAGGTTCCGTGCCAGATTTCAAACACTTGCCATCGTCTGTTCCGAAAACATAGATTTCGGTCCTTTTGTGGAGGGGTAAGATAATCACCCGAAAAGTCCAGATAAAATCAAGGACCGAGAGACCATTATAGCATTCTTCTTCTAATTTTATAAATGTGTTTCGGGTACCGCGTCAGATTTCAAACACTAGCCATCGTTTGGTTTGAAAATATAGATTTTGGTCCATTTTTGTCGAGGGGTACGAAACTCTGCCGAAAAGTTCAGATGAAATCGAGGACCGAGAGTCTCTTATAACACTCTTCTTCTAAATTTATAACTATGTTTCGGTTTCCGCGTTAGATTTCAGACTCTATCAATCGTCTTGTTCGAAAATAGGGATTTCTGTCCTTTTTGGTTGGGTGGTACGAATATCGCCCGAGTAGTCCAGCTGAGGTCGAGGACCGAGAGACCCTTATAAAATTCTTCTCCTAAATATATAATTGTAATTCAGGTTCTGCATCAGATTTCAAACACAAGCCATCGTCTGGTACAAACCCAAAAAGTCCAAATGAAATCGAGGATTGAGAGACCTTTATAGCATCATCTTGTTCAAAAATACCTATATCGGTCAATTTTAGTCGGGTGGCACGAAAATTGCCTGAAATGTCTAGATGAAACCAAGGACACGAAGACTCTTATAGCATTTTCTCCTAAACTTATAACTGTGTTTTCGCGACAGATTTCAAACACTATCCATCGTCTCCTGGTCCTCGATTTCATCCGGACTTTTCGGGCGATTTTCATGCCACTAGACTAAAATGGATTGAAATCCGTATTTTCGGACCAGAAGATGGCTAGTGTTTGAAATTTGACATGGAATCCGAAACACAACAATAAATTTAGAAGATGAATGCTATAAGGGTCTCTCAGTCGGCGATTTCATTTGAACTTTTCAGGCGATTTTTGTACCCCTCGACAAAAATGGAACAAAATCTACATTTTCAGACCAAACGATGGCTAGTGATTAAAATCTAACCCGAAATGAGAAACATTGTTATATATTTAGGAGAAGAATGCTAAAAGGGTTTCCCGATCCTCGATTTCATCTAGACCTTTCCAACAAGACGATAGCTAGTGTTTGAAAATCTGACGCAGAACCCGAAACTCAGTTATAAATTTAGGAGAAGAATGCTACAAGAATCTTCTTCTCCTCGATTTCATCTAGACTTTTCAGGCAATTTTTGTATCCCTTGACTAAAATGAACCAAAATCTGCATTTTCGAACCAGACAATAGCTAGTGTTTGAAATCTGTCACGGAACCCAAAACATAGTTACATATTTTGGATTAGAATGCTATAAGGGTTTCCCAGTCCTCGATTTCATCTGGACTTTTCGGGCGATTTTCATACAACTCGACAAAAATGGACAGAAATCAGTATTTCCAGAACAGCAAGGGCTAGTGTTTGAAATTTGACGCGGAACCCGAAAGACAGTTATAATTTTAGAACAAGAATGCTATAAGGGTCTCTCGGTCCTCGATATCATCTCGACTTTTCGGGCGATTTTCGTACCATTCGACAAAAAGAAACTGAAATCTGTATTTTGCACCAGACGATGGCTAGTGTTTGATATCTAATGCGGAACTCGAAACTCTATTATATATTTAGGAGAAGAATGCTTTAAGGCTCTCTAGGTCGTCGATTTCATCTGGACTTTTCGGGCGATTTTCGTACCCCTAGACTAAAATGGACCGAATTCTGTATTTTTCGAACAAGACGATGGCTTGTATTTGTATTCTGACGCGGAACACGATACACATTTATAAATTTAGATGAAGAATGTTATAAGGGTCTCTCGGTCCTTGATTTCATCTTGACGATGGCTAGTGTATTTTCAAAAAAATGGACCAAAATCTGTATTTTTTAGACCAGACGATGGCTAGTGCTTGAAATCTGACCCAAAATGAGAAACATTGTTATATATTTAGGAGAAAGAATGCTTAAAGGTCACCCGATCCTCGATTTTATCTCAACTTTTCTAGTGATTTTCGTACCATGACAAAAATGGACGGAAATCCGTAATTTCCAACTAGACGATGGCTAGTTTCTGAAATCTGACGCGAAACCCGATATACATTTATAAATTTGGGAGAAGAATGCTATAAGAGTCTTCTGGTCCTAAATTTCATCGGGACTTTTTGGGCGATTTTTGTACCACCTAAAAAAAATGGACCAAAATTTGTATTTTCGGACCAGACAAGGGCTAGTGTTTGAAATTTGACGTGGAACCCGAAACACAATTATAAATTTGAGAAGATTGCTTTAAGGGTCTCCCAGTCCTGGATTTCATCTGGTCTTTTTTAGGAAATTTTCGTACCACACGACAAATATGGACTGAAATTCGTATTTTCGGACCAGCGATGGCTAGTGTTTGAGAATTTGATATAGAACCCAAAACTCAGTTATAATTTAGGAGAAGAATGCCACAAAGAATCTTCTTCTCCTCGATTTCATCTGGACTATTCGGGCAATTTTCGTACCCCTCAACAAAAATGGACCAAAATCTGTATTTTAGAACAAACAAACCATAGCTAGTGTTTGAAATCTGCCGCGGAACCCGAAAAATAGTTATAAATTTTGGATAAGAATGCTATAAGGGTTTCCCCATCCTCGATTTAATCTGGACTTTTCAGGCGATATTCATACCACCCGGCAAAAATGGACCGAAATTAGTATTTCTGGAACAGAAGCTGGCTAGTGTTTGTAATTTGACGCAGAACCTGAAACACAATTATAAATTTTGGAGAAGAATGCTATAAGGGTATCCCGGTCCTCGATTTCATCTGGCTTGGACTTTTCGGGCAATTTTTCATACCACTAGACTAAAATGGATTGAAATCCGTATTTTAGGACCAGACGATGGCTAGTGTTAGAAATTTGACATGGAACCCGAAATACAATAATAAGTTTAGATGAAGAGTGCTATAACAGTCTCTCGGTCGTCGATTTCATCTGGACTTTTTGGGCAATTTTTTGTACCCCTCGACAAAATGGACCAAATCTATATTTTCGGGCCAAGCGATGGCTAGTGTTTGAAATCTGACTCGGAATCCAAAACACTGTTACATAATTAGACGAAGAATGCTATCAGGGTCTCTAGGTCCTCGATTTCATCTGTACTTTTAGGGTGATTTTCGTACCACCCGACTAAAAATCGACCGAAATCCGTATTTTTAAACAAGATGATTGCTAGTGTTTGAAATATGAAGCGGAACCCGAAACTCAATTATAAATTTTGGAGAAGAATGTTATAAGGGTCTCTCGGTCCTCGATTTCGTTCGATCTTTTTGGAGATTTTCGTACCCTCGACAAAAATGGAACAAAATTTGTATTTTCGAACCAGACGCTGGTTAGTGTTTGAAATCTGGCGCGAAACCCGAAACACAATTATAAATTTTTTTGAGAAGAATGCTACATGGGTCTCCCAATGGTCGATTTAATCTGGACTTTTCGAGAGATTTTCTTACGATCCAACTAAAATGGACAGAAATCCGTATTTTTTGTAAAAGACTATGGGTAGATTTTGAAATCTGACGCGGTACCCGAAACACAGTTATAAATTTAGAAGAAGAATGATATAAGGGTCTCTCGGGCCTCGATATCATCTAAACTTTTCGGGCGATTTTGGTACCACTCGACAAAAAATATACCCTAATTTGTATTTTCGGACCAGACGATGGCTAGTGTTTGATATCATACGCGAAACTCGAAACACTGTTATAAATTTAGGAGAAGAATGCTTTAAGGTTCTCCAGGTCCTCGATTTCATCTGAACTATTCTGGTGATTTTCGTACCAGTCGACTAAAATGGACCGAAATTCGTATTTTTGAACAAGACAAAGGATTGTGTTTGTATTTCCGAAGCGGATACCTATACACAATTATAAATTTAGATGAAGAATGTTATAAGGGTTTCTCGGTCCTCGATTTCTTCTTGATGATGGCTAGTATATTTTTCAGAAAAATGGACCAAAATCTGTATTTTTAGACCAGACGACGGCTTAGTGTTTGAAATCTGACCCGAAATGAAGAAACATTGTTATATATATAGGAGATTGAATGCTTAAAGGGTCACCCGATCCTCGATTTTATCTCGACTTTTTGAGTGATTTTCGTACACCCGACAAAAATGGACGGAAATCCGTAATTTCCAACTAGACGATGGCAAGTTTCTAAAATCTAACGCGAAACCCGATATACATTTATAAATTTAGGAGAAGAATGCTATAAGAGTCTTTCTGGTCCTCAATTTCATCTGGACTTTTTGGGCGATTTTCGTACCACCAACAAAAATGGACCGAAATTCTGTATTTTCGGACCACACGAGGGCTAGTGTTTGAAATTTGACGTGGAACCGAAACACAATTATAAAATTTTGAGAAGATTGCTTTAAGGGCTCTCCAGTCCTAGATTTCATCTGGTCTTTTTAGGAAATTTCGTACCACACGACAAATATGGACCAAAATTTGTATTTTTGGACCAGACGATGGCTAGTGTTTGAAAATTTGATGTAGAACCCGGAACACAGTTATAAATTTAGGAGAAGAATGCCACAAAGAATCTTCTTCTCCCTCGATTTCATCTGGACTATTCGGCAATTTCGTACCCCTCAACAAAAATGGACCAAAATCTGTTTTTTGAACCAGACGATAGCTAGTTTTATGAAATCTGGCTGCGGAACCCGGAACATAGATTATAATTTTGGATAGAGAATGCTATAAGTTTTCCCATCCTCGATTTAATCTGGACTTTTCAGCGATATTCATACCACCCGGCAAAAATGGACCGAAATTAGTATTTCTGGAACAGAAGCTGGCTAGTGTTTTGTAATTTGACGCATAAACTGAAACACAATTATAAATTTTACAGAAGAATGCTATAAGGGTATCTCGGTCCTCGATTTCATCTGGGTTGGACTTTTCGTGGAATTTTCATACCACTAGACTTAAATGGATTGAAATCCTTATTTTAAGACTAGACGATGGCTAGTGTTAGAAAATTTGACATGGAACCCGAAATACAAATAATAAGTTTAGATGAAGAGTGCAATAACAGTCTCTCGGTCGTCGATTTCATCTGGAACTTTTTGGGCGATTTTTGTACCCCTCGTCATAAATGGACCGAAATCTATATTTTCGGGCCAGGCGATGGCTAGTGTTGAAATCTGACTCGGAATCCAAAACATTGTTACATAATTAGGAGAAGAATGCTATCAGGGTCTCCAGGTCCTCGATTTCATCTTTACTTTTCGGGTGATTTTCGTACCACCGACTAAAAATCGACCGAAATCCGTATTTTCAAACAAGATGATTGTAGTGTTTGAAATATTAAGTGGAACCGAAACTCAATTATAAATTATGGAGAAGAATGTTATAAGGGTCTCTTGGTCCTTGATTTCGTTCGGTCTTTTCGGGAGATTTTTGTACCCCTCGACAAAAATGGAACGTAATTTGTATTTTCGAACAGACGATGCCTAGTGTTTGAAATCTGGCGCGAAACCCGAAACACAGTTTAAAATTTTTGACAAGAATGCTACATGGGTCTCCCAGTCGTCGATTTCATCTGGACTTTTCGAGAGATTTTCACATAAGATCCAACTAAAATGGACCGAAATCCGTATTTTTGTAAAAGACTATGGCTAGTGTTTGAAATCTGACGCGGTCCCGAAACACATAGATATAAAATTTAGAAGAAGAATGTTATAAGGGTCTCTCGGGCCTCGATATCATCTCAACCTTTCGGGCGATCTTGGTACCCCTCAACAAAAATACTGTAATATGTATTTTCGGACCAGACGATGGCTAGTGTTTGATATCATACGGGAACTCGAAACACTATTATAAATTTTAGGAGAAGAATGCTTTAAGGTTCTCCAGGTCCTCGATTTCATCTGGACTATTCGGGTGATTTTCGTACCACTCGACTAAATGGACCGAAATTCGTATTTTTCGAACAAGACAAAGCTTGTGTTTGTATTCCGAAGCGGATACCTATACACAGTTATAAATTTAGATGAGAGATGTTATAAGGGTCTCTCGGTCCTCGATTTCATCTGGAATTTTCGTGCAATTTTCGAAACCCCTCGACAAAAATGGACCGAAATATGTATTTTTAGACAAGACGATGGTTAGTGTTTGAAATCTGACCTGAAATGAGAAACATTGTTATATATTTTAGGAGAAGAATGCTATAAGGGTCACCGATCCTCGATTTCAGTTATACTTTTCGGGTGATTTTCGTACACCCCAACAAAAATGGACGGAAAATCCATAAATTCCAACAAGAAGATGGCTAGTGTTTTGAAATCTGACGCGGAACCCGATATAAATTTCTAAATTTAGGAGAAGAATCCATAATTGTCCTTGATTTCATCTAGACTTTTGGGGCGATTTTCGTACCACCTAACAAAAATGGACCGAAATCTGTATTATCGGAACAGACGAGGGCTAGTGTTTGAAATTTGACGTGGAACCCGAAACACATATACTAATTTTGGAGATGAATGCTTTAAGGGTCTCCCGATCCTCGATTTCATCTGGACTTTTTATTGCGATTTTCGTAGCACCTGACAAAATATGGACCGAAATTCGTATTTTCGAACCAGACAATGGCTAGTGTTTGAAAATATGACGCCAAACCGGAAACTTGGTTATAAATTTAGGAGAAGAATGCTACAAGAATCTTCTTCTCCTCGTTTTGATGTGGACTTTTCGGGCAATTTTCGTATCCCTCTACAAAAATGAACCAAAATTTGTATTTTCGAACCAGGCGATAGCTAGTGTTTGAAATCTGCACGAAACCCGATACATAGTTATAAATTTAGGATAAGAATGCCATAAGGGTTTCCCGGTCCTCGATTTCATCTAGAATTTACGGGCGACATTCAAACCACCTGACTAAAAATGGATCGAAATTAGTATTTCCGGAACAGACGAGGGCTAGTGTTTGTAATTTGACGCGAAACCTAAAACTTAGTTATAAATTTTGGAGAAGAATGCTATAAGGGTCTCATGGTCCTCGATTTCATCTGGAATTTTCGACGATATTCATACCACTGGACTAAAATGGATTGAAATATTTATTTTCGGACCAGACGATGGCTAGTGTTTGAAATTTGACATGGAACTCGAAATACAATAAAAAAATTTAGAAGTAGAATGCCATAACAGTATCTCGGTCGTCGATTTCATGTGGACTTTTCAGGCATTTTCGTAACCCTCGACAAAAATGGACGAAAATCTTTATTTTTGGACAAGACGATGGCTAGTGTTTGAATCTGACTCGGAATCCAAATCACTGTTATATATATTAGGAGAAGAATGCTATAAGGGTCCCCTGACCCTCGATTTTATCTGGTATTTTCAGGTGATTTTCATACCACCTTACTGAAATGGACCGAAATTCGTATTTTTGAACAAAACCTGGCTAGTGTTTGAAATCCGAAACGGAACTCGGAACACAGTTATCAATTTAGGAGAAAAAATGCTCTAAGAGTCTCTCGGTCCTCAATTTCTTTCTGAGACTTTTCGGGCGGATTTTCGTTTCCCTCGACAAAAAGGGACTAAAATATGTATTTTCGGACCAGATATGGGCTAGTGTTTTAAATCTGGCGCAAAACTGAAAACACAGTTATAAATTTTGGAGAAGAATTCTATAAGGGTCTCTCGGTACTGAATTTCATCTGGACTTTTCGGCGATTTTCGTAGCCTTCGATAAAAATGGACTAAAATATGTAATTTCGTACCAGACTTAGGCTAGTGTTTGAAATCTGACGCGGAACTCGAAACACAGTTATAAATTTTGGCGAAGAATGATATCAGGGTCTCTCGGTCCTAGATTTCATCTGCACTTTTTCAGACGACTTTCGTACCAACCCGACTAAAATGGACCGAAATCTGTATTTTCGAACAAGACGATGGTTAGTGTTTTAAATCTGACGTGGAACCGAAAAAGCAGTTTTAAATTTAGAAGAACAATGCTATAAGGGTCTCTCGGACCAAACGATGGCTGTGTTTGAAATCTGACGAGGAACCCGAAAGCACAATATAAATCTTGGAGAAGAATGCTATAAGGGTTTCCCGATCATCGATTTCATCTAGACTTTTCAGGCGATTTTCGTAGCATCAACAAAAAGGACTGAAAATTCGTATTTCGAAAAGGATTGTGGCTAGAGTTTGAAATCTGAAGCGGAACCTGGAAACACCGTTATAAATTTAGAGAAAGAATGTTATAAGTTTCTCTCGGTCCTCGATTTCATCTGGACTTTTCGGGCGATTTTCGTACCATTCGACTAAAATGGACCGAAATCCGTATTTTTGGACTAGATGAGGGCTAGTGTTTGAAATTTGACGCGGAAGCTGAAACACAGTTATAAATTTTGGAGAAGAATGCTTTAAAGGTCTCCGATCCTCGATTTCATCTGGATTTTTCGGGTGATTTTCATACCACTAGACTAAAATGGATTGAAATCCGTATTATCGGACATGGAACACGAAATACAGTTATAAATTTAGAAGAAGAATGCTATAAGGGTCTCTCGGTCGTCGATTTCATCTAGACTTTTCGGACGATTTTCGTACCCCTTGACAAAAATGGACCAAAATCTATATTTTTGGACCAGACGATGGCTAGTGTTTGAAATCGGACATGGAACACGAAATACAGTTATAAATTTAGAAGAAGAATGCTATAAGGGTCTCTCGGTCGTCGATTTCACCTAGACTTTTCGGAAGACTTTCGTACCCCTTGACAAAAATAGACCAAAATCTATATTTTCGGACCAGACGATGTGTAGTGTTTGAAATCTGGCTCGGAATCTGAATCACTGTTATATTTTTAGGAGAAGAATGCTATAAGGGTCTCCCGATCATCGATTTTATCTGGTATTTTCGGGTGATTTTACGTACCACCCGACTAAATGGACCGAATTTCGTATTTTTGAACAAGACTATGGCTAGTGTTTGAAATTTGACCCATAACCTGTAACACAATAATAAATTTTTGAGAAGAATGCTTTAAGGGTCTCTCGGTCCTCGATTTTAGATGCACTTTTAGGATGATTTTCGTACCGCTCGACAAAATGGACTACAATCTGTATTTTCGGATCAGACGATGGTTAGTGTCTGAATTTTGATGCGGAACCCGAAACATAATTATAAATATTGGAGAGCCTGAAAAACATATTTTCGGACTAAACCATGGCTAGTGTTTATAATTTGGGCGCAGAGCCTGAAAACAGTTATAAATTTTTGAGAAGTATAAGGGTCTCCCGGTCCTCGTTTCATCTGGACATTTCTGGCAATTTTCGTACCACCCAACAAAATGGACCAAAGTCTGTAGTATCAGACCAAACGATGGTTAGTGTTTGAAATCTGACGCAGAACCTGAAACGAGTGTTTGAAAACGATGGTCTCCTGGTCCTCGATTTCATCTAGACTTTTTGGGCGATTTTGGTATCTCCCGACAAAAATGGACTAAAATTTGTATTTTTTGACCAGACGATGGCTAGTGTTTGAAATCTAACCCAAAACACAATTATAATTTAGGAGAAGCATGCTAAAAGTCTCTCCGCTGCTCATTTTCATCTGGACTTTTTGGGTGATTTTTGTACCACCCGACAAAATGGACTAAATCCGTAACATATAATAAATAGAGTTGTCAAATAAATATGTAATTATTACTTTATTTGACAAATCTAATTAAATTTATGTTATTATTATCTTCCATTTTATAGTTTTACTTTATAACAAATATATAATAATAACATGTAAAAAAAACTAGAGATGTCAAATAAGGTAATAATTACATCTTTATTTTATTAGGGTTCAGTGTGTTAGGGTGTTTAGGGTTTAAGAAATCACGTTTAGGGATTAAGTTCAAGATTTTGGGTTTAGTGTTTAGGGTTTCAGGTTTAGGATTTAAGGTTTAAGGTTTGGGTTTGAGGTTCGGGTTAGAGTATATAGGGGTTATCTTCATTGCAAAATATTACTAACAAAACAATCATAATAATAACATATATGAAATATAGTTGTCAAATAAAGATGTTTATAAACTTTTTGAAAATAATATTTTATTATATGTTATTCTATCTTCTTTAATAATGTTATTATTATCTTTTGTTTTGGTAGTTGTACTAATACAAAGATAATAATAACATATAGCAAAATTGAGTTGTCAATACATATGTCAAATTTAATTTATTTGACAAATTATTTATTGATATGTTATTATATCTTCGGTTTGTAGTTATACTTATAATAAGATAATCTTAAAATATAACAAATGAGTGTCAAATAAATATGAAATAATTAATTTATTTACACTCTATTTATTATATGTTATATTATCTTGGTTATGAGTAGAACTACAAAACGAAGATAATAATCAATTTAATAAAATAGAGTGTCTAATAAATAAGTAATTATTACTTATTTGAAACCTATTTTATTATATGTTATTATTATCTTCGTTTATTTTTTTACTACATAACGAAGATAATAATAACATATAATAAATGAGTGTAAAAATCAAATCAAGTAATTATTATTTTGTTTGACAACTCTATTATTTATTCTATGTTAGTTATTATCTTTGTTATGAACATAACAACCATAAAAGAAGATAATAATAACATTAAATTAAAATAAAGTGGTCAAAATAATGTAATACTTAAATATTATTTGACCAGAAACACTATTTTATATATTATTATTATCTTCGTTTTGTATTTATTTACAACTCGATTTTGTTATATGTTATTATTATTTTCGTTATTAGTACAATTATAAAACGAAAATAACTTAAAAAATATAAGAAAATTATGATTTGTCAAATATAAATGTAACTATTACTTTATTGACAACTCTATTTTGTTATACGTTATTATTTATAGTTATAACTTATTGTTGTTTGACAACTCAATATTTTAATATGTTATTAATTAATCTTAATTAATGACGTAGAACTATAAACGGTTGATAATAATAAACCTAGAACAAAATTGAGCTTGTCAAATAACAAATAATTACATATTTATTTGAAAACTCTATTTTATATATGTTATTATCGTCTTGGTTATGAACTAAAACTATAAAACAAAGATAATAACAATATATAACAAAATAGAG
>PGTU02010782.1:0-11371 GCA_002896215.2 Cicer echinospermum | reverse complement strand
GATATATTGATAAACAACTCAATAGTAATTCAAGTACTTGAGAACTTTTTAGAATGATATAAACACATCTAATGCAAGTACTTAGAAAAATCAGAATTTTGTTCAAAGTTGTAGTCAATAATGTAATTAATTCCAGGAGGGTTTTTTTTTGATCTGAAGTGTATGGGGTAGTTTATACTCCATATAACATCCTTTCAGATTCGTGGCCATTGATGCCAACAAGACTGTTATAGATGAAAAATTACAATGTTCTAGAGGCATTCCAGATCTGAAAAATTGTAATGTTCCAGAGTGTATTCGAAATACGCTATAGGAATGTGTATTCGAATACACGTCTCTAGTAATTCAAAATATTCAACATTTTTACATCTTGTATTCGAATACACATCAGTGGAGTCGCAATACAGATCAATGTATTTTAGCCTCTGACTTAAACTTGTATTCGACTACATATGAGTGTAGTCGATACATTTGGCTACTGATTAGCATGGAGTCGATACAGATGGGTGTAGTCGAATACCACTTGGCCACTGACTTAGCTTGTAGTCGACTACAGATTGCGTGTAGTCGAATACACCTTTAAAGTTTTGCTTCTGACTTAGTTGTATTCGAATACAACATGGTGTATTCGAATACATTATGCAAATTGTCAAAAATATATTTTAAATGATGTTATGTTTTTTTGATTTTTGAAAACATGTTAATGCATATGTAATATGAATTGTTCTAAGTATTTGAACTATTGATTTGTATCATATACCTTTATATTTACTCATTTATTATTTGGATTTGGAAGCTCATTCAAGATGGTTATCTTTCTTTTTGATCTTGCTGCAATGTCCATAGTTGGTGGTCTTTGTCGTCATCAAAAACATGTAGTTTACACTCCACACTCCACAAAGATGATGAAGGAACTCCAATTTCTGAAAAGGAATACAGAGGGATGATAGCATCCTTTTTGTATTTAAACAGCAAGCAGACCGGACATAGTCTTTTGCAGTCGTCTTTGTGCAAGATTTCAATCCTCTCGCTAAAGAATCTCATCTCACAGCTGTAAAAAGATTTTTAGATACCTTGTTGGCACTATAAAATCTGGGAATTTGGTACAAGAATGTTCAATCTGACTCTCATAGCTAATTGTGATGTCGACTACGCGGGAGACAAAGTTGAAAGAAAAAGCACAAGTGGTGCTTGCCCTTTGTTGGTAAATCCTAATAAGTTGGCATGCAAAAAACAAAGTACCATTGTTATTTCAACTACTGAAGCAGAGTATGTATCAGCCACTCAATGTTGTTCACAACTGCTCTGGATAAAAAATCAGCTTGAGGATTACTCGCTAAGGTACGCAAAAATTCCCATCCTCTGTGATAATACAAGTGCAATAATCTTTCTAAAAATCCCATTCAACATTCTAGATCTAAGCACATTGAAATTAAACATCATTTTATAAGAGATCATGTGCAAAATGGGATTTAGAACTGGTTTTTATTGACACTGAAAATCATTAGCAGATATCTTTACCAAACCTCTCCCAAGAGGATAGTTCAAAAAGATCTTAGATGAAACTTTCAATTATTAATTTGTCTAAAATTAATTGATCTACTTGTTATGCTCTTATTATTTTACTACATTTTTTATTGTATTTTTCATATTTTTTAATTAATATATGTTGTTATTTTAAATAAGTATTTACATTTTTTAGTTAAACCTGTGAGATAACAAAACCACCAGAGGACGGAATGTCCTTATTGGTGTAACTTCATGTGACAGGTCAACCTAGGAAGAGAGCACGCGCCCTTCTCTCTCATTGGGCAGTACGCGTGGCGCATGCCTCCGTACTTCACGCCATGCATTTAATGCAGAACGGCTACATGTCTAATCCATCATCACGCTAGTTTTTTCTAGGCTACGGCGCATTTAATTTCTCTGTCCCCTTCACGTTTCCTCACGGTCCCTCACCACGTTTCCTCACACGATCTCCTTGTTCATTTCCATCCTCGTCTATTTGTTTCCCATCCTCGTTCATTTTCACTCATCACTTTTGCCCAGAAAACCTTTCATCACTCAACAGTTTCTTCCCTCACTTCTTGTATCAATGGCTCGAATCAAATGACTGTAAAGCGCAAAAAATCTGCCAACAACCAGAGAAAACCAAGACGTCTACTCAAGCATTGAGTCAGATTATAATGAAGAAAATCAATCTAGAAACTTCCATGACACTATTTCTTCATCTCAAACATCCAAAAGCTCCTCTCCTTCTATTACTCCAAAAATCGTCAAAAAATCCTCCCTCCTCAACTCCTTCCAGTGCTCCTCCAGAATCATGTTGGAGCCGTTTCGACAATAAGGCACCTCTCAGGATAATACGATTCATGTCATCAACTCTGATGATTCAGAGCCACTCCTCCTATTGAACCAGCACAACACCTCCTCCTGCAAAAATCAAATTCCAAAACTCAACTCCCAAAAAAAGGCCAAACCATCTTCACCAAAACCGCCCTTCACATCCACAAAAATTTCTGAAAAATGCTTCACTGTTTGATTCAGCGAATTAGAAACTGTCTATCACTTCCAAATGGCAAAACAAGTCAGTGGTAAATGGAAAAATCAATGACCTTGCTGATATCAAACAGGAGGGTTCAACATTGAAGAAATGTTTGAACAACTTGGGTTGGACCTCATTCTTCAAAATCAATGAACCACATGACCCACGTCTAGTAAGGGGCTTTCTATGCCGCTTCAAAGGATCAAAAGCATGACTAACTTCAGTTGGTACTAGAAAAGGGTTCATTGGAAAATTAATACCCAACACACTATGTAAAATACTTATATAACATGATGAAGGAGCACTGCTTATCTGAGACATGGTATTCACAGTGGTGGTCATCACTGTCGAACTAGGACTCTGTGCTCCAAACACCTCTCATCAAACCTCCTAAACCGTTGGTGGCCTCCAACACTCGTCTCCTTGTGTCGCATCCTTCACAATATTTGTGTCCACTCCATCACTCCCCGGGCTGGCAGTTTTGAGAAAGTCACAGAACTGGATCTGATGATTATTCATCATGTGATTACTGGTACTCCTCTTCATTTGGGTCATGTTATTTTTACCTTCATGCTGAATGCTGTTGTATTGGGACGATCTGCTCCCTATGGGATGATTTTGACAAAAATCTTCAAATTTTTCAAAATCCCACTTGAGGATGAACATTCCATCCACTTCAACAACACTTTTTCTATGAAGAACATTAAACAGATGAAGATTCAAAATGATGATCGTCCTGCCTCAAAGAAAAGAAAAACTCGTCCTTCCTCCTCTGTTTCTCCAAACTCTGAAGGTGAAACCACTCATCCTCCACCTGAGGATACATCATCACCACTTATTCCAGAACCAACCTCTCCACTGCGTAACTCTCCTGATACTACTCCTTCTCTTGCCTCACCTGTCCCCACAACAAATCAATCTACACCAATCCACAAACTGACTCCCCTTCGTGAGTCGATCCTATCCCTGAGAATGCCTCAAATCACTTCTCCTCAACCATATGAGATGGTGAGGAATTATACTTTGATCTGAATCTTATCTTATCTCCAATATCCTACGGATGTGCCTATGGTTTCTCTCCCACTGTGCCATGGATTGAAGATGTAATCCCTCCACCAGATTTTTTCGCAACAAATTTCTCCTGCTACAAACTTTGAGAGCAAACTGCTCAACCCGCTCCCTGAGGTTACATGTGTGTTCAGTTCCTGACTCTTCTTTACGCCACAACTCATTAACCAGTCAAAGGACAAGGCTGAGCTTCTCGAATAAAAGAGTTCCAGTGTAAATGATCAGCCTAAAAGTTTCGGTTCTAGCACAAGGATTGGGACAACAAGAGCAGATTGAACTCCTCAAATTAATTAGGAAAGACCAGAAGAAATTATCAGCGCTTCACTACTTTCAGAACTCTTTGGTTCAGTTTGGGCTCATTCTTGAATGGGTTACCAACACTTGGTTCTACTATTGCTCCTGGAGATCTCCTCCTGAGCTACCAGCCCAGCGCAACCTCTGATGTTCCATCTCCTATCCTCATCAGATGAACCAGCCTCCTTCAGTTTAAATATTTCTTATTTCTTTTTGCTGCTGCCATTCTCGGGAGAATGAATGATTGTGTTTTTGGTCTAGTGGATTATGTTTTTGATTATCCAGTTGTTTTGGTTCATGCTGGTTAAACTGTTAATATTGTGGTGTTAAGTTGTATTGATGTGTTGCTTATGAACCATGTTTATGCTTTGTAATAAATCTTAAAATTATTATCTAATTATCATATGTCATATGTTTGGTTAAAATATCATGCTATTTCAAGCACTTTGGCATCATTTAGGGATAATATGATTTTTAGTTTTAAAATTATTACACATATAATTGAGGGGGAGCATTAACATTTTATCTTTGTCTTATTTAAAAATCATAATCTAAAGAATTTTGTCATCATCAAATAAGGGGAATTGTTGAGACAAAATCTCTTAAATGATTTAATGATAACAAATTACTTAAGAGATTATGATTGTGGTTAATGACTAACATGTGCTCTTGAGTGTATTCATATAAGATAATAGGTTATTAATCATTAAGCAAAATAAGGAAAATTGATTTTGGCCTGAGGGATTGGAATTGCTGCAAACGTGAGATGGGCTGCAATTTGAGAAACTCCAGATTTGGACAATCTGATCTCTCACCAGACAAATGTGTTTTATTCAAATGCATAACAATGTCAAACATGAATAAACAAAGCATTTAAAATTAAGAGCAAAGGTCAAAAGAAAAAGATGAATATGGCTTAGATCTAGTAGGCAGAGGGAGGCAGAATAGGCAGAGGATAGGCAGCAAAAGTGAAAGGCAACTATCAAGGCATGTGCAAAGCCAAAGTCTGAACATTTAATGGGTTGCACGTTTTAATTCATGAAGAAGTCAAGTTAACAAAAGGCAACTTTGAAACAAGCCAAAAATGGAAGATCACATGTTGCTCCCAGATCTGATCCTCAGACTGAGTTGACAGTCCTTTGTCATAGGGTGCTTTTCTCTCTTGTCAACATCACCTCAAAGTGAAGCCAACCTAGACCTTAAAGTCTTCGAACAAATGCAGCTCAGAAACAGCCTTGCACTCTGATTAAAAGAAAAAGCAAGGACATGTCAAGATCAAGCTATGCTGCGTGAGGATGGGATCTGCCTAAGCCTACAAGCTGAGTGGCAGTTCTGTAATTATGATGTAAACCTTGGATCCTTGAAAATGAGCTCCAACGGTATCAATGGGGCTTGGATCTCTATAAATGCATACAAGCTCTCCATTGGAGAGATACACAACACACTTGCATAAAAAGATCAAGCATCTTAAGCTTTCAGAAGCAAATCACATCCTCCCTTATTACTTTCTTTGATCCTACACTATATCTTTGTATATCTTTGAGAAAGTATTAAGTATCAATCACTCTCATTCTACTTTGTAATTTCCTAATGAGTGAAGCTTGGAAATATTTGAAAATTGATTGTAAGCTTGGTGAAGCTTGATAATACACAGTTTGTAATTCTATTTTATTTGACAAATCTATATTTGACAATTCTATTTTATTATATGTTATAATTATCTTCGTTATATAATTGTATTTTATAGCGAAGATAATAATAACCTAAAACCAAAAACCCTAATCCCGAAAGCCAAAACCCTAATCCCGAAACCTGAAAGCCTAAGCCTGAACCCCTAAACCCTAAACACTAATCCCGAAACCCTAAATCCAAAATCCAAAATCCAAAATCCTAAACCCTAAACCCTACACCCTAAACCCTAACACCTTAAACCATAACACGCTAATAAAAATAGAGATATCGAATAAAGTAATAATTACATCTATATTTTACAATTCTATTTTATTATATGTTATTATCTTCATTATATAGTTGTATTTCATAACGAATATAATAATACACATATATAAAATATAATTTCAAATTAAGTAAATATTACATTTTATTTGACACTCTATTTATTATATGTTATTATTATCTTCGCTTTTGTAGTTGCTTTTCATTGTGAAGATAATCAATAACAATAATAAATATAATCTTAAATAAAAGTAAATAAATTACATATTTATTTGACAACTTTATTATATATATGTTATTCTATCTTCGTTTTGGAAGTTTATACGTCGCAACGACCTAAACCCTAAACCCAAACCCATACTTAAATCCTTAACTCTAAACTATAAATGATAAACTCAACCCCTAAATAGCGAATAAACATTTCTTGTTCATATACTTCACTTCACTCCATAACAACCATAAACCCTGACACTCTAAAAAGATAGATGTAGCAAATACAAGTTTTGATTAAGGCAAAGACCAAGAAAGTGATCAAATTACCAAATCTCAACAAAAATCAAAATCGAAGTCAACCATGTTCACACAACTTAAGTAGATATATAATTAAGGTACAGGAAACAATTTAATATTCTTATATTTTCAAACGAACATGCGAACCTTCATTTTAGCATATGCATCAAAAGGATTTTCAAAGTGTCAAATATATAAATAATGTTTGAAATAATATTTTTGACAAAATACAATGTTGTATCGAATACAATGGTGTAGTCGAATACCGAGTGCAAAGTTAGTAGCTAAAACTGAACATCTGTATTCGAATACGAGTGCTAAGGTCAGTAGCTAAACTGCACATTTGTGTTCGACTACAACTTGGTGTAGCCGAATACAAAACAAGTAGTGGCCCAAATTCAAACATTTGTATTCGAATACAAGAATGTGTATTCGAATACAAGCTTCAAAACTCAAATAAAATTGAACGTTTAAAAGGATGTGTATTCAACTACACACAAACTGTAGTCTAATATAAACTGGAACAATGCCAATTTTTCATTTCTGAAATGGTTCTGAATCATTGCATTTCTTCATCAAACCCTCTAGGAATGATGGCCACTGATCTGAGTGTGTCTATGGAGTATAAATACCCCATAACATTAGTTTAATCAATCGATCCTACTACAAACCTTAAACAACTTTGAACAAAGAAAATGAAAGACATGTAACAAGAAGAAGAAAGGGATTGTATAGCTGATTTACGAAGTGAGAAAAAAAAAACTACTAGAAGTTGAGAGTATAGCTGAAATTATGCCATTACCATTCCCTTTGTCCAAATTTTTAAATGGTTGTTACACTATCAGTCCAATTTGTTGTGAACTTAGAATCGTTAGCTCAAATAAAATTTGTACCAAAAGTTTGAATGTTCAACATTATCATCCAATTTAACGAATTTAGTTCATCAACAATCAAATATCAAATTTCACATCTAAATCAATGGACACAATTCATCGAATATAGACCATGTAGGTCAAATATCATATTTGCATCCATGGTCATTGAGACACCATCATTTCACTTAACAAATTATCGAGCGCAAATATCGCCATCTAATTTATAGAAATTTCATGTCAATTAAGATTCACAAAGTCAAATTCGCATCCAATGCCGTCTAACACAAAACCATCGTCCCAATTATCGAACGTAGGAGACATTTACAAAGTTTGCATCAAACAATATCGAGACAATTTACCTTCATCATCACAATTTATCGAATTTAAACTTATAAGCACACATTACATCATCCAAATTTATTGAATTCATGATCATATCCTCACATATAAAATTTTGCATCAAGTTCATCGAAGCTATGGCAGATAACCTAATCTAAATTATCAAATTTTAGATCAATTAGACTCAAATTCAAATTTTGTATCTAACGTCATTGGAGGAGAATTGATATCATCCCAATTTTTTGAATTCAACTCACTAGCCTTAGATATCATATTTTTGCGTCAAGGGCATCAACACACAACAAACATATCCAATTTACAAATTTGAATCTCTAGACCAAATATCAAATCTTGCATCTAAGATCATCGAGTCACAATATCATCATCCTAATTTATCGAATTAAGATTGTCTAGAATTAAATTTCGTATCCAAGGATCGATGAACAATACCGTCATCCTAATTTATCATCATTTAGGATCATCTAGACTTAAATATAAAATTTGCATCCAAGGATATCAGGCACAATACATCTCAATTCATTGACTTTAAGATTCATATTACTCAAATATAATTTTTTACTGCAAAATTGATAGGCACAATATTGTCATCCCTATTATTGAAATTAAGATCACTTAGACTCAAATAGCAAATTTCGTACCAATATTGAGGCACAATACCAAACATCAATTTATCGAATTTCATTTCATTTAGACAACTTAATATCAAATTTATATTCAACTAACGTACAATCATTCCAACTATAAACATATGAACATATAAGAACAATTTATGCATTCAAGATCACATGAAACAACACCATCATCCTAATTTATTGAACTTGAATCATTAGCTCAGATAAAAAAATTCACATAACCGAATTCTAGAGACTCAACGCTATCATCATAATTTAACCAAATTTAGTTATCAAAATATCAGATTTTGAGGACGGTATCATCATCTCAAACTATTAATATATGATATGTAAGTCAAAAATCATATTTTGGGTGCTTCAGGTCATTGAGTCACCAACATTCGCAATTTAACAAATTACGGACATCTAGGTTCAAATATTGGAATTTTGCATCCAATATGGCTGAGGCACAATATCATCATCTAAGTTTATAGAATTTCATGTCAATAAGACTCAAAAGCAAAATTCAAATTCATGGTCCATGTAGCCACAAAAACCATCATCTAATTTATCAACTTAAAGCCATTTAGACTTAAATATCATATTTTACATCAATTTCGAGATCAACATCCGATCTATCGAGGCACAAAACCATCATCCTAATGGTCGAGCATTTACATCATTCGCAATTTATCGAATTCAAGATCTATGCACACCAAAACCATCATCCCTAATGATTTAATTCAACATCATTCCTCACATATAAATTTTGGCATCCAAAGTTATTGAAGCACCATACCATAGTCCGAATCAAATTTTACATCTAAGGTGATCAAAGCTTAATATAACCATCATCCTCTTAATTTATCAAATTTAGGATAGTCTAGTAAGCTCAAACCAAGACTATCTAGGCTCAAATTAATTTTGGCATCTAAGTAATATACTCATCCTTTCAATTTTATCGAATTTGATAATAAACTCCTATATAAATTTTGCAATGCATGTTTAATATAATCATCTCACTATCAATTCCACACCTAGGTTGATCAAAGCACAATATTCATAATCCTCACAATTTATCAAATTTAGGATAGTCTACAGCTCAAATATCAAATTTCGAATCCAAGAGATCATTGAGGCTTAATACATAATTTTAATATAACGAATTTAGGATCATCGTTAAATATCATTTTTGGCATCTAAGGCAAAATCTCCATCATTCCATTTATCAAATTAGGATAATAAGCTCCTATATAAATTTTGCAATCGAGGTTACAATATTAAGCATCTCACTATCAAAATTTCACATTAAGTTGATCAAAGCACAATATCATATCCACCTCCAATTTATCGAATTTGTATCCAAGAGGTCATCAAGCTTAATACCATCATTTTAATATATTGAATTTAGGTGTCATCGTGGCCTTAAAATATTTAATTTCGCATCAAGGTCTCGAGGCACAATATTGGTTCATCCCATCCATTATCAAATTTTTTTTAGGATCATAAGACAGACAAATGTCAAATTTGTTCCCAGTCATCTTGAGGCACAATATTGTCATCCAAGGAAACTTGCTATGTCATTCCATTAAAGGGTCATCATGACATGCATGACATGCATGCCATTTCAAGTACAAATAAATATTCATACTTAAATTGCATTAGGTCATCAATTTACATCAACAATATCTTCATTTTATATATAAAAAAATTCATATTACAATTACATTTAGAGTTAACAATTCATCTGTGGGTTAAATTAGAGTCATACAAATATCGAATTTCTAATGAATAAAAAAAAATCATGTTTTAATACATATTTGGATACAAAAACTATCTCATGATTAGAATTTCAGTTTATCTAATCATATTAGCCCAATTTCATATGAATTAAAAAATTCACATTGAAAGCCACATTTTGGTCATAACACTTCTCTTAGGACAACATTTAAAACAAATTTAATTACTCGCAACAAACTACTTCATAAAAATTTAAAAGTATCTCAAGTTTTTTATCTCACAAACAAACTAGTTTTAGAATTTAGAATGTATCAATGAAAAACATTAATTTTTTTATATAATTAACTTAGAGAGTTAAATTGTTCAATTCAGGGAATACAAAATCAAAATAAATGTCTAAAACAATCACAAATTGGTGTTTCGATTACAATAAAAAATAAACCTCAATAAACAAATAATATTATAGTAATATATAACGAAATCATGAATTTCACTCGAAATAAAATAAATAAAAACAAGAATACCCACGAATAAAAGTTACCAGTACTGGGTAAGCACCTAGTATGGGTACTTCATCATTTTAGAAGTACTCCATGCTTTATAGCATAGGGAATGTTTCAGCCATTATTTCGTATATAAAATGCAAACAATATCCCAATCATCTTCCACATCATTAATTAGAACAAAATATAAAATGACAATAGGTATTTACCTCTACAGACAATAGAGGGACAGATGCTTTCCCCATTCTTTCAACAAATATTGAATACAAGAAAATTATTTTATAGTTTGATCTATATCGTATTTGTTATCTAAAATGAAGAAAGAAAAACTTTAACTGTTTCATTTGTAAATAAAAATTCCAAATAATTGAAGTTGATGAAATTGAATAAATATTTGTCTAGTCAAATAAAACACATGGAAAAGCAGGATAGTCAACTATAGTATTATACTGACACATCTGCAGAGTGCAAACCCAAGTAGTAAATAGTTTCGCTCCTAGAGGCAAAATCTCATGTGTCTGATAGGAGTAAGAATAAGTTGAGGTTTGGAAATGTATATGTGAGAAGGAATAAAAAGAATGTACAAGTTAGTTAGTTAGTTTGTTATTAGTTAGTTAGTTTGTTAGTTTGTTAATAGGTTAGCTGTTGTTATTCTGTTAGAAATTTGGGGAACCAAAACCTATCACTATAAATAGTAATGAGTTGGAGGCAGGGAAGGGGGAGGAAAAAGAGGAATTTGGAGGACTGATTCATTGGGAACCAGTGGTTTCTCTCTCTAATCTTGTAACGATTCTTACCATTGAATAACACTAAGGTCAGAATCACTTTGATTCTGAGTATCTGATTTTTCTGTTTTACATTTTTTTGTATCCGTTTTTCTAAGCGATGGTATATTTTTTTTTTTCAAAA
>PGTU02010780.1:0-17003 GCA_002896215.2 Cicer echinospermum | reverse complement strand
ATCATTTTTGAGTTAAAACTTGAGTTTATTTCAGGAATTTTTAAAAAGATTTATTTACAATTCATAAAAAGGGTTGTAAGGAAACATAACTGTTTGTGGTTGTATAATCGATTAGGCAATCGACTGGCACAATTAGAAATGAAAATTGCGCAAGTCAGTGGCAACCTGCTTTACAGGCTAATCGATTGTGCACATCACAAAGTAAAAACTGATTGAAACAAATCGATTGGGAAATCGATTGGACAAGTCACAGTAACAATCCATTTTCTAGGCTAATCAATTGGCAAATCGATTGCTTAGATAATACTTGAAAAGTTACATGACATGTGACAAACACAATCGATTGGACAATCTATTGTGAGAATTTCAATCATGTTAAGTTTGGTTTCAATCGATTGGGAAATCGATTGAACTAAACATCTGGTAAGAACTTTTCAGGCAAATACTACCAAATCGATTGGCACTTCGATTAACATGAAAATAGCTAAGTCACTGTTTTGAACACAATCGATTGGCAAATCGATTGAAAGAAGATGTTCTTGAAATCACATGTGAACTTGCCGCTTGTGGCCAAATCGACTCTGTGTATTTGTAAATCGATATGGAGACTTAGTAAATCGATTAAGTAATCCGATTGGTGTGATTTTTATTGGACAAAATCACTGACATCGATTATGAAATCGATTCATATAGAGTCTGCACATAATTTACTAAAAAGAGTTTTTAAAACGAACATCGATTGGCAAATCGATCAGCTTATTATTCAGTTTCAAGAATTAAGAAAACAAGACTCGCGATAATCGATTTGGAAATCGATTAGGACTGTTTTATCACTTTAAATAAATCGATTGGTAAATCGATTTATTAGTTGTTTTCAGAAACTAAATTAACTGTTTTCATCATTCTCTCAATAACGATCAGAACAGCACGTGAAAAACATTTTGAATCTAACTTCAAGAACACTGAAGCAACTCTCTTAAGAACATAATTGTTACAATTCTGATATTGCTTTTTCAGATCAAGAACAACAAGATTATCCATAATCATTGAGAGAGCTAAAAAAATATTCTTGAGAGAAAAGACAATGGGTCTCATAAACAATCATTGAAGCAACCAGATTCGTGTGAGATAACATTGATCAAGATTGAAGACACTTTTTGTTACTTCTTTTATTTTGTTTGAAACAAATACTCTGTAAAGAAACGACTGCGAAAAATCCAGCTAGAAACTGGTGCGATCTTCTTGGGTGAGAGGTCTCATCAAGGAGCCGTCTTGATTTTGTGTGAGTCCGCCGAGTGACTGCAAAGGATCAAGGGTTAAGCAATAACAAAGAGATTGGTGTAGATAGATAGGTTTCGAGGAAACTGGACAATCTGTAAACAATTCACAATTCTTTCTATTGGAGAAAAAGCTGAAATCCAGTTGGATTGTCAGGATTGGATGTAGGGTTGTCTTGTTGACAACGGAACCAGGATAAACCTTGGTGCATTCTATCCCTTATCCTTTTACGTTTAATTGTTCATCTTGTATGATATGCTATAATCCGTTGTGTATGTAATATTGCTTTATTTTGTTTAAAGACTGATATATTCTGATTATTTCGAGGTCATAATAATCAACAATATAGTGTTCAATATCTATTTTTTCCATCTAGTAAATGAGACTTCTTTTCTTACACTTGATATACCAATAGATAGAGACAGACTTAAATATACTTTTAGGTCTATATCATTTACTAAATATTCATGTTGGTCCTTTATCTTGTTTTTATTCATTTTCTTCTTTATCTTTTATAAATAATGAATGTTAGTCTTTTAATCATAATTGTTTCAAATAGTTGATTGATTACTTATTAAAAAATTTATGTCTAATCTTGGATTAGTTATAAAGTTAAGTATGCAAGTTTAGTAAGTGACCAAAGTGAAAATAACAGAACTCTGATAAATGTCTAAAATTTAAAAGAGTTTTTATAAATTATTTTAAGCATTCAAGAAGAGTTTTTTTCAAATGCAAACCTATTATTATGTTAAAATGAATGTTTTTTAAAGAATGTTATAGGAGACACATATAGTAACTGTTTGAAAAGATTCCAATAACGAGATGGGTTACGATACTTTTGCTGTGATTATGAAAAGAACTAAAATGCATCACTTATTACAAAGATAAATGACAAAATTAATAAAAAAAAAATATAAAGAACTAAAACGAAGATTAAGTAAAAAATAAGGATCAAATTATATAAATAATTATAATATATATATTAATAACTAACATAAAAGAGACTAAAATTTATGAGTTTCAATTTAATAGAGATATATTGTTTGTTGTTTGTGTGTAAAATAGTTTAGATTTAATTATATACATTGTCGGTGTAAACAATTTTACGCTGACCATTGAATCACAATATCCAATGTTAAAAAAATATTTGACTTATATGATAACCTTTTTTTAAATAATGGGACATGAGTAATTATGATGTGCTGATACTGCGTGCAAATTAAACTCATATAGCTTGATGCAAAAATCGAATAAGAGATTATGATATTATCAAAAAAATTTGTATGACACAATCAATAACCATGTAACTACAATTTTTAAAATAATTGGAAAATATTTCACATAAAGAATAAAACTTAATTTACCTATTGATAATGCATGTCAACTTTTCTCAAAAGATATTTCTTAAACCTAATTTAAATTCGCGTCGGTCCTGAGCATGTTTAGGTTGTGCAACTGTACAATGTTCCACATTTTAAAGTTTACCAAGAATTTTATTTTGATACCTTAAAAATTATAATAAAACAAGGTGTATAAAAAAGCTTGCCTAATTCTATATTTTACCCTTACGTTTATTTTAGATTCAGTTTAATCCTCTATATTTATAAGTTAAGTAATCCGTTACTTAATAACAGTAGGTTAAGTTAGTCCTTATGTTGAATTTTGATTAACATTGATAAAACTTGTGACGTGTCCAACAAAAAATCTAATGTTATAATTAATATTTAACTCAATTTATGTGTTAGTCTATACATTATTTTTGATTTAATTTTGATCCCCTGTGTTTTAAAAGTTTAAAGTTGGTCACTTATGTTAGTATAACATTATTGAAAAGTAGGACCCTTCTTTGATTTTAAAATCTTTTTTCTCATGGTTTAAAAATTGTGTTGTTTGTAACGATTTACTCAAGTTAAAAGCAATATATATATATGTGTGTGTGTATCTCTAGGAAGCGTATCCGGTGAGAACTGATAGTTATTATGAGAAATGAAAACTATTAATAATAATCATTACATTTAATTAACGCATAAGATTAAATTACTTACTAAAGATGTTATATGATTGTATCTGTATCCAATAACTTTTGATTACTATATGTTATAATATCTCTAAATTTATTTTCTTTCTATTTTTATAATAATTCGAATTAAAAACTCTTTAATGTTGTATCCAAAAAATAAAACTCCTTCCAATAGTTGTGAGATAGAATTATTTAAGGATTTTATTTTTATTAAACCTGACTCAATAATTTATTTATTTAATTCAGTCTTCAATATCAATTTTTGTTAATAAAAATAAATCTGGAAAAAAAAATTGTATTTCCAAAAATCCCTTAAAAATAATTTTCCAAAATAAATATTAACTCTATAGCAAAGATGAATAAATATAACACTATATAATTATTATTATTATTAATTAGAGAAGTAGTTACACATATTGATGATATTTATGATGCAAAATATGAAATTTAGAACCCTAACCGAGAAGGAACCAACATATTGTATATACGAACATAAGTGACCAACTTAAAATCTAAAATATAAAAGATCAAATTGAAACTTAAAACTAACGTTAAGAGACAAGTACAAATTATATTAATTGCAACTTACATTACCGTTTGATACATCACACGTTTCTGGTGTTAAGTTAAAAATTTATTAATGGAAGAGACCAACTTAACTTAAATATTATTAACATAACGGACCAAACTTGAAACTTTTAGAATGTAGAGGACTAAATATGAAATTAAGCCTATAAAATATTAAATATTTTTTTTCTCTTAAACTCTAGTCTTAAGATTCTAAATTATTTAAATCATTGGATCTTTATGCTTCAATCCGTCGGATTGAATTGTTTCGGTTTTCAAATAAAAATCACATGTAGAACTCAATAGAAATTAATTAATACGAGTATCGATTTGGGCCAAACATCGATCAATTCAACCTGTGAACAATCCTATTTATAGTGACTAAAACAAAAAAAGCATAAAATAAAATAAATAAAATATTTTGCAACGACTAAAATTAATGAAAAATATTTACTGGACTAAAATACATAAGAAATGCTTTATAGAAACCAATAATAATATAAGTTTAAAAAATTTAAAGAACCTCTATAAAAAAAAAAAAAAAAAAAAAACTAGATCGTTAAATTAAAACCTCACAACATGGTAAAAAATTTCTAGGAGTATCCTCTTTACATGGATAATGCAGTCTTCTTTTCTTAAAAGATATTCTTAACATTTTAGCCGTCTTTTATTAATAATATAATAAGAATAAGAGTTAAAAATTTGTTAGAAAAGTACACTGTAATTAAGACATCAGCATGACCGTTGACTAAAAAAAATCACCAATTCACCATAGACTTAAACCATTTCCCTTCATGCACGTAACATTGAATAATTAAACATGATGCAACTAAAATATATTGCAAAGAAAGTGACGTTGGATTTTTTTTTTTGTAAAAGTCAAATAATGAATATTTAATTACTCATTATATTGAAGTATAAGGTCTATCAAGAATATAAATGACAATATTAATTTAATCTGTCGGATCGGTCCATTTAACTTTTTTTTATTTTTTTATGGGTAAATTGAAATTTTTTGAATTCGTCTGAATTAGCCAATCAATCTTGTCTGATGCGCTAAAAGAATAGAAGGAAGACAAAATAAGCTAGGTCGATCTGTCGAGTTTACTTTTTATTTTGATATTTTATTAACTTATAGTAGGTTTTTTTAGATGATAAAATATGAATGTTTGAATGATAAATTTTTATATTTATAGTGGATTTAATTGTTACAAATTTTGGTTTTCCTTAAATTATTTATATATTTATTTATTTTTACAATTTACCATTGTTTGTGAATATTTAAATTAATATTTAAGCTTAAAATATTTTTAGTTCTTCAAAATATACCAACTTTTATTTTTATTCCCCTAAATTATTCTTTCAAACTTGGTCCTTCAAAATTTCAGTTACCACTTTTAGTTCTACTTCTTGGACAAAGTTAACGTCGCATGTTTTTATTTGACTTTTTTTATGACATGTCATTGTTAAGACTTTAAAAACTATCATTAACTTAATAACTTAACTATTTAATCTTTAATTTCACAATTTAATTCTTTACTTGAAACTCAAGATTAAATTGTTAAATTATTAAATTAATGATATATCATAAAAAAAAGCACGTCACTTTGAACATGCCACGTGAACTTTTGTACAAAAACAAAAGCAAGAATTAAAATTGGTATAAAAAATTTTAAAGGACAAAAGTTCAAATACTACAAGAAACTTGACTTATAGTGACATCACAAAGTTGGAGGTAAAGGTTTGAAATATGTGGGCAAATGTCTGAAATCCGTAGGTAAAGGGCGAAAAACATATATCGATGGTACTATGGGCGTAGATTTTGATCAGAATAACATATGCCCATAGTGGATAAAGTAACACACTTTTGTAACCTTGATTTCCAAGACACAACTCCCCTTACAAACGTCATCATATAACCAGAAGTAAATTTTCTAGAATCAAGATCATCTGCCTTAGCTACATATGTGTAGCCATCCAACATAGTTTCACCACCTCCATAACATAAACAAATTTTTGAAAGTGCTTATGAGGTATACAAGAATCCAGTTCATTGTTTGTCAATGATCTTTATTAGGATTAGAGAAAAACCGACTGACAACTCCAACTTCATGAGCGGTATCTGGCCTTGCGCATACCTAATATACATTAAACTACAAAGTGCAGATGCATATGGAACCTTCTTCATCTCTTCTTTGTCTTTCTCACTTATAGGATATTGATCAGAATTTCATTTGAAATTAGTAGGAAGTGAAGTACTAACAGGTTTACAATTGCTCATGTGAAACCATTCTAACACCTTCTCAATGTAATTGTGTTAAGACAACTAAAATTTATCATTCTTCCTATCACGAGTAATTCTCATGTCCAAAATTTGCTTTGCATGATCCAAGTCTTTCATTGCAAAAGGTGTATTTAAATCTTTCTTTAGAGGTTGAATCTTCTTAGCGTCATGAACAACAATCAACATGTCATCCACATATAACAGAGAAAAATATAATCACAATCATAGAATTTTTAACGAACACACAATGGTCAAAAGTAGTTATACCGTACCCATGTTTTCCCCATGAAAGAATCAAATTTCTTGTACCGATTTCGTTGTGCTTGCTTAAGCCCATCCAAGCTTTTCTACAATTTACAAACAGACTGCTATTTACCTTTGACTTTGAAACCCTCTAGTTGCTCCATATAGATCTCTTCCTCCAAATCGCCATGAAGGAATGCAATTTTCACATCAAGTTATTCAACTTCTAGGTTCAAACTAGCCGTTAACCCAAACACAACTCTAATAAATGACATCTTAACCATATGTGAAAAAATTTCATCAATACCTTTTCTCTGATTATAACATTTCACAACCAATCTTGCTTTGTATCTTGGTTGAGAACTATCCTCTCCTGCCTTTATCTTGTATACCAATTTATTCTTGAGTGTTTTTCTGTCCTTAGGCGACTTTACCAATCAAATGTGTGATTCTCATGCAAGGAATTCATCTCTTCTTGCATGGCCTTCAACCACTTTTTTTTTTTTTATCAACATTTGTAATAGTTTCTTGATAATACTCTGACTCTCCATTATCAGTAATCATCACATACTCATGTGGAGGATATGTTTGAGATGGTTGACTTTCTCTAGTAGATATTCTCAACTCAAACTCGATTGTTGGCTCAACTGAAACCTGCTCATCATGGTGACATACATGATCACTAGTTACACTCTCATCATCTACTTGTATATCATGAAGGTGCAAACACGGGAAGGGAGGTTGAATTGTGTTTGCCAAAGTTGATAACTTGCTAATTTGATGAAGGTTGGTTGATTTTTATGGATTACTTAAATAAGAAGCAATTAGATTCAGAAGCAACAAACTATGAAAGCATAAATAATTTGACACATATATTTATCCTAGTTCACGACTAATTTGGCTACATCTAGTCCCCTCATTCAGAAGGCTTTAATTCACTAATTCAAATACCTTGAATTACCAAACACCTAACCCTCCAAGCCATTTTTCCCAAACAGTCGAACAACCCCAGACTTTTGAGAAACTAACCGCCTTAATCCTACCAGCCAAATCTTATCCTAACAACCTGATAACCCCAAATTGAAGAAGAAATTAACCACCTTGACCCAGCAAGCCAAGTCTTCTCCTAACAACCTGACAACCTCATATTGAAGAAAGAATTAAATCACTATCGGGTTGGATACAAAAGATTGGAACTTGAGTAGTTACTTCTAACAAAGCTAATAATAATAATAATAATAATAATAATAATAATAATAATACTAATAATAATAATAAACTCTCACACTCTAAGAAAACAACACTCAGAAAATATTTCAAATCTGAACAAATGTTTCTCTCTTTGAATTCTAAGATGAATTGAGAACTTTGAGCTTGAGTTCTTCTACTCTTTTCCGCTCTTTGATGCTTTACTCCTTTAGCTTTACTCCTTCAGCCTTGAGTGTCTGTTTAAAGTGAAAATTTAGGCTTCAATTTAGTCCTTCTTTAATTCTGAATTGTATCTTATTCAGATTGAGTTTGTAAATTCTTTAAATTGATTCTATTTCTATTTTGTTTAGATTGAGTTTGTAAATTCTTCAGATTGATTATATTTTATTTTTATTCAGATTGCGTTTGCAAATTCTTTAAATTGATTCTGTTTATATTTTGTTGTAGATAAATCTTGATCAAATCTTCATCAAATGTTGATAAAATCTTCTTCAAATCTTGACTATATCTTCTTATGAACTTTATCAAAGATTATAAATATGAATCAAATCTTATTTTAGATTTTCATCAATTATAAATTTGAATAAAATCTTATTTTAGATTTTCTTCAATAATAATTTGAATCAAATCTTATTTTAGATTTTATTCAAAAATATGATCCTTCTTTCATACTCTTTGAAGTCAAATATATATTGTTGTCAAAAAATACTTTTGTTATTATCAAAACTCTAAATGTAAAACAAACTTGGTTCCAACATATCTCCCCCACCAACAAAAGTTTATGCAGGGGACTTAGGCGCAACATCAATGTAACTTCTAAAATTTGATATATGTTTATCAGCTTTATCAAAATCTTCAATAGTATTATGGTCTTCAAGAAATATAACATCTCAACTTCTAATAATTTTCTCGTCAACCGGATCCCACAATCTATAACCAAATTCTTCATCACCATAATCGACGAACACACATTGTTTGGATTTACTATCAAGCTTGGACCTCTCATCTTTGGAACTTGAACAAAATATTTGCAGCCAAAAACTCTTAAATGAAGGTAAGTGACATCTTTCCCTGTCCACACTATATTTGAAACATCACCATCAAGTGGAATAGAAGGAGAAAGATGAATCAAATCCATTGCAGTTTTCATTGCTTCACCCCAAAAGGATTTTGATAATTTTGCATGAGAAAGCATACATCTGATTATGTCATTAACCGTACAATTGATTCTCTCTACAAAACCATTATGTTGAGTTGTCTTTGGAACTGTTTTCTCAATCATAATACCATGTTCTCTACAATACTCTTTAAACGGACCTCTATATTCACCACTGTTATCTGATCGAACACATTTCAATTTCCTTTCCTTTTCTCTTTCAACACTTGCATGAAAATGCTTGAAAACTCCAAGTACATAATCTTTAGATTTCAAAGGAAAGACCCACACTTTTCTAGAGTGGTCGTCTATAAAAGTTACAAAATACGATGCAGCGCCAAGAGATTTACTATCCATCATACAAACATTAGTATGAACTAAATCAATAATATTTTTCCTCTTATAAGGACCAGTATTATAAAAAGAGACTATATGGTGTTTTCAAGCAAAACAACGAGTCCATGTTTTTAGAGACATACCTTTCACAAGAAGGAAACTTTTCTTCGCAAGTATGTTGAGTCATTTCTCACTCAAGTGACAAAGGCACATAAGCCATAAATAAAAAAAAAATGTATTCAACTGCATTAACTTCTTCCTTGCATAGCTTCGTAGGCTTCCTATAGAGAGAATTGGAACCTTTCTCCTTTGCAACCACCAAAGACCATTTGGTGATTATACATATACCACCACCACCAAAGTAAATGTGATAACCCTTAATATCCAAGGCTTTCACCGAAATCAAATTGATACGAATATCAGGAACATGTCTAACATTCTTCAATTGAAGCTTGCAACCAATCCCAATTTCAACCTAAACATCTCCCATACCGATGATTTTACATACTTCTTCATCTCCCATTTTTATCGTGCCAAAATCACCAACACTGTAAGATAAGAAGAAATCACGTCTAGGGGTAGCATGATATGAGGCCCCCAAATCAATAGCCCAAGTTGAATCTTGACATGCAAGGTTTATGCAATTATCATCACAAACAGTGTAGACATTACTAATAGATGCAACTTCTTTTGTATCTTTATCATTTTTCTTTTCTCTATTTTCATCTATTTCCCTTGATTTATCTCTCTTAAGGAACCTACAATTTCTTTTTATATGACCTGCTTTGCCATAATGGTAACATATCACTTCTTTTCTAGTCCTCGACTTGCAAACGACTTTCAAAGTTGTCGCGTCTATGAAAGTTTCTAGATTCACTTCTCCCTCGTGACTATGTAACTAGTGCTTCTAACTTTGAGGAAGAACCAACCAAATCCTGTTCCTTTCTTCGTGCTTCTTCATTCAACATGCTCTCTTTAACTGTTGACATTTTCAGCTTTCGAATTCGAGCTGAATTCGTCAATGTCACAACAAGGATTTCCCAATTATCAAGCAAGGAACTCAACAATAACAACGCGTGCAACTCATAATCTAATTTAATATTTGTCGTTGTCAACTAATTCACTATATTCTAAAAATACTAATATGCTCTGCCATTGAATCTCAATCTTTGTATTTCATATGCACCAACATCCGATTCAAGGATGCTTTATTTTGCACATTATTTCATTCATAAACCTCTTTTGATTTCTCCCATATTCTGTTAGCATTTATTTCAATTTTAACATGTGGATATACACATAAACAACTATTGTCTGATCAACGCCCATGCATTTCTATTCATCTTCTTCCATTTAAACATCATATTTATTTGTGGATTTAGCAGTGTCACCCTCAATAGGATCATACAAATCTTTACTGTATAGCATTTCTTCCATTGTCAACTAATTCACTATATTCTAAAAATACTAATATGTTCTGCCATTGAATCTCAATCTTTGTATTTCATATGCACCAACATCCGATTCAAGGATGCTTTTATTTTGCACATTATTTCATTCATAAACCTCTTTTAATTTCTCTCACATTCTGTTAGCATTTATTTCAATTTTAACATGTGGATATACACAGAAATAACCACTGTCTGATCAACGCCCATGCATTTCTATTCATCTTCTTCCACTTAAACGTCATATTTATTTGTGGGTTTAGCAGTGTCACCCTCAATAGGATCATACAAATCTTTACTGTATAGCATTTCTTCCATGAGAGTCTTCCAAAATGTGTAATTAGAATAGTTGGTTTTAATCATATTCGGACCTTTATTTTCCTCTTCCATTTAAATGCACAAATCAAATCAACCGAGCTCTAGATACCACTTTGTTGGGAAAAATCAAAGATAACTATCTCAATGATGCAACATATTTTTTTCCCCAACCTGTGCATATAAAATAAATAGCCTAACAGAAAATACAATTTCATAGAGTAATAATAATTGACAGAAAATTAAATATCAGACAAACACAATTTTTAACGTGGAAAACTTCCCTCAAATTGAGAGAATAAAAACCACGGACTTAGTCCAGTAAAAACATCCGCTATAATAATTAATAGGTGCACTAGAGTCTTCCTAATAACACTAGAGAATATTAATCAACAATAGTAACAACCTTCCACTAAAGTGGATATTTCAAAGTAACTATTGGAGAAGGTAAAATTGTATATTAAAATAACAAATTTAGTGGTAGAAATAACATACTAAAATTATAGATTAAACGGAACAAGTTTGCTACACAACTATTACTATCAAAACTCAATTTGTTTCTTAGTCTATTTGTTACTGTCGCCACGTGCCTTTTCCTTATTTTTTCTTAGACACTGTTTCTATTAGAGATTTCAAAATCTCTTTTTTTTTTCTTCTTCTCATGGGCCAAGTCCAATAAAATATATATTCATTATTATTTTTTTCTTTAATAATAATAGCAATAATAATACTAATAGTAATAATAATAATACTAATAGTAATAATAATAATAATACTATTAAACTTGGTAGGTTCTAATTGGAGAGTGGATCCACCCAACATATTGAAAAGAATTTAATTGTTATGCATTATATCTTTAATGATTTAACTATTTGGTTAGTTGACAATATAAAAACTCTTTTACATCGGTCGTATATATTGTTGATTATTATGACCTCGAAATAATCGGAATGTATTAGTTCTTTAAGAAATTAAATCAGAATTATACGCACATCGGAATTAAATTGCGGCATACAAGATTAGCAATTACAAGGAGATTGATAAGAGATTAACCAAGATGCATGCGAGTCAAAATACCAGTTTAAACAATATTACCTATCACAGAATATGTTTAACATGCATCTAATATTAATCACACATACAAATATTGCAAGATAGAAAATTAAAGGAGTTAAGGGTTAGAGAAGATTGCACCAAGAATTTATCCTGGTTCAGTTGTCAACAAGACAACCTACATCCAGTCCTGACAATCCAATCGGATTTCAGATTTTCTTCTCCAATAGAAAGAATCAATTACAGATTGTCCAGTTTCATCCCTGAAACCTATCTATCTCTAATGATCTTTTTCCTATTGATCACCCTCTGATCCTTGCAGACACTCAGCAGTCTAACACAGAAACACAATACGACTCTTTCTTGTTGAGCTCTCTTACCCAAGAAAGTAGCCACCAATTTCTAGCTGGCTTTCTATCAACCCTTTGATCCTTGTAGACACTCAGCAGTCTAACACAAAATCAAAGTACGACTCCTTCTTGTTGAGCCCTCTCACCCAAGAAGGTAGCCACCAGTTTCTAGCTGGATTTCTAGCTTTCGTTTCGTTTCAAAGTATTGTTACAGACAGATTAAAAGAAGTACAAAAAGAAGTCTTCAATCTTGATCAATGTGTCTTCTCACGAATCTGGATATTCAATGATTGTTCATGAGGACATTGTCTTTTCTCTCAAGAATACTTTTTCAGCTCTTTCAATGATTATGGATAATCTTTTGATCTTGATCTGAAAAAGCAGTATCAGATTGTTAACAAAGTGTATTGTGATCTGTTATTGAAGTTATCTTGAGTTCTCAGAATTATGAAAGTTATGATCAAGGCTCTGAGAGAAAAAGATTGAAAAACAGTTTATATAGTTTCTGAAAAACAACTACTAAATCGATTCATTAAAGTTATAAAACATGTCTAATCGATTTGCCAATTGATTATCCCGAGTCTTGTTTTTCTTTAATCTTGAAACTATATAAGCTAATCGATTTACAATCGATTCCTTTAAAGCACTTTTCAGAATAAATCGATTCACAAATATGCATAATCGATTTGGCCACAAACTGGGAATTCACTGTGATATCAAAACATTTGTTTCATCGATTCCCCAATCGATTGTGTTTCAAAAAGCTTGTTTCAATCGATTGTCCAATCGATTGTGTTTCAAAACAGTGACTCAGTTAATTTCATGTTAATCGAAGTGCCAGTCGATTTGTATTTGTTTTCTGAAAAGTTCTTACCAGATGTTTAGTTCAATCGATTTCCCAATCGATTGTAACCAAACTTAACTTGATTGAAATTCACACAATAGATTGTCTAATCGATTGTGTTTGTCACAGGTGAAGTTACTTTTGAAATTTCATTTTAAGCAATCGATTTGTCAATCGATTTCCTAATGCCCTGTGACTTCCCAATCGATTTGCCAGTCGATTAGTTTCAATCAGTTTTCATTTTGTGATATTTAACAATCGATTTGTCAATCGATTAACCTGTAAACCAGGTTTGCCACTGACTTGTTCAATTTTCATTTCTAATATAGTCAGTCGATTGCCCAATCGATTATACAATCACAAACATTTATATTTCCTTACACCCTTGTGATGCAATCGATTTCCCAATCGATTACTCAGTCAAAATTCAACTTTTGTTGATTTCTTGTGCTCCAAGCAATTTGTTTCAAGTGTGTAGGATTGGATTGTTGTTCCTGAAATCTTGCTCAATTGAAATGTTAGATTTATCATATGATGTATGAACATTGTATGTTTGTATTATGTCAAAATTAGGATTCAAAGGACTAAAGTCCAACAATCTCCGCCCTTTTTGGCATAAAATGACAATCATACAATTTTTAACTTGAGTTGAGCATTTCAAGACATACAATATACAAACATTCATAAAAAAAACAGAGCATAATATTATATTATTAAGTCATCAGAGTAGAATTCATCAACAACAAGTATTATCAAGTTAAATTTTTCTCCCCCTTTGTCAGTTAGGCAAAAAGGTAGAAAAAGAATTCCTCCCCCTATGTTAAACAACATAAGCATTGGGGTTTTGAAATCATATAACATGTATGTCAGATCAATGACAATCAAAGCAATATATCAGAGCAATTACTGAGCATATCAGTTGATTAGATAACTGAATTCAGATTAAACAACATGTGCAGTGTATCAGATCAAACAAACAGATATGCAACAGAGCAGTATGGCAACATTAATTTGATAACAATGAATAAACTTGCTTATATATATATTATTAAGAAAACATAAAACAGCCAAAGCAGCAAAACAAACACAACAAGACATCACAAATAAAGAACTTAAACACCTAATCTCCTAAAGTGGGCTGGTCCTCACTATCATCTAGGGGAGAGGTAGAGACCGCTGTATTACCCTCAATAGGTGTCTCCTCACCGTGAGTCGCAGACCGATCTAGGGGATCTGGCTGTGGTTCTTCAGTTGCTTGTCGACCAATATTTGCTATGTCTTCGAATGATAGCTTGAGGCCTAGGTGCACTTGAATTGCAGCAACATCCTGAACAACTGACTTCAGGATGTTTGGATAGATGTTAAAGTAGCTTCCATCCTTGCATTGGACTCACAGCATTTGGCATTGTTGCCATCTGAGCGCCATAAATTCCATCAATTTTGCAACATATGCAGGAGGCTCAGCTGCTGATTCAGAGGCTTGTGGAGGAGTTGGCTCACATTTGGCGTTGGCCTAATCCAAATGCCATTTACTTTCTTCAATTTCATCTGATCACAATTGCTTCGCCGAAGATGAGGGCTGTCTTTACAGATTCTTCATTCATAAATGATACCTTGAAGTGTTTAAGAATCTTTGTAACCAGCTGTGGATAAGGCAACATGAGCTTACTCTGTGAAGCTTCTAACATGTGCCTTAGTACAATCCAAGTCCAACTCATCCTAGCTCTTTAGATAATCCCCATAACAGTATAATATCTAGCTTCTGAACAACCGCGTGATTCCTGATCGAGGTACAAAGCATCCTTGTTAGTGTATACATAAGCATTTGTTGTTGTACCTTCATCTGACCAATTGCAATGAGATGGTTTCAACAAAACCATCAACCATAATATCTTTCACTGCCATGTGCCTGTCCAGCGATGCTTCCCATCCTTCGTCAGCTGCATCCGCATCAGAACTGCCGTCTATAGATGTTTCCTGGAAATGACAATCCTGTCAACTCAGCAAAATCTTCAAGGACATTATTAACCTTTTACCTTTAAACCTGAGTCTTGAATCCGTCATCAGTAAGCTTGAAGTTTGCGTAAAATTCCCTTATCAGTGTTTGAAAACTGTCCAGAGTAGATGAAAGAAACCTTCAAGGACCATGAAATCTCAAATGATCTGGAATGTGAAGCCTTCGTATCAAAGTAGGCAAAATCCAGAGTCTACCCCTCATGGGATTTTCCTTTAAGAATTCTGCTGGAATGGTGACTTCTGCATCCTTATCCTTGGGTGGCAGGGAGTTTTCTTCTCGGTGGGGGTGATGTAACAGGCTTCTTTTCTTCTGAGAAATCTCTTTCATAGCATCAGCCAAAAGCTTCTCAGTTGGTGGTTCCTTCCTTTTCTTAGATACCTCCTTGATTAAGTGCAGGTTGCTTGCCCTTGTCCTTGGAAGGATCTTCTTCCAAGCGTAGGAATTGGAATCCTTTTAGACACAGTAGGTGGAAGGGTGAAGGAGTTCCACTTGTTGAAGATGATGAAGGTGAAGGGGTACTGGGCTTGGGTCTGTTCACTCGAGCCATGTTTGTAAATGAAGAAATTGAGTGAAAATAGAGTGTAGATTGAATTTAAGATATCAGTTGCAGAGACAGAGCAAAGAGATGAAGTAACGAGAAAAAAGATCTTGGAGATAATCATGAGGAAATCGATTAGAAACTGTTCCTATTTAACCCTTTGAACAAGTTAATCGATTGCTCATCGATTATGTTACCGTTTCTGAAATCCTCCTCAATCGAAATGGTAATAATTACCTCAACGGCTAGTGAGAAATAGTCACAACGGTCACATTTAAGTCGATTTCCAAAATCGATGTCGCCAGAGTTACTTAATCGATTCCCAAATCGATTGTCTTACGTTGAATACTAACTAGTCGATTTTCCAATCGACACTCGGCACATTTCAATACACATCTCCTGAACTTTGAATCCTTGGGCTAAAACAACGATTCCAACATCGATTCTTTAAACAAAAGAGACAAACTTGAAATCGATTACCCACACCGCTTAAACACAAAACTTTCTGATTAAATGCCATTGACTCTTTTCCTGTGTTCATCAATACAACTTGGTTGACCAATCTTTCTCATTTAACTTCATTTAATGTAAAAGACAAAGACTCTCAGACTTGTCTCCTTTCACGTGTCTGAGCATCACTTTCAAATACCAATCTGCTTGGTGGATGTCAAGCACACCTGCAAAAATAATTAAGTCTTGTGGATCTGGGGTACCCAATTGTCAAATGGGTCCTGGGGGGTCAGTTCAACACAGATTTCTTTGCTATCCAAACTTGCTTCCATCCTTTATTGGCTAATTTTTAAATGTGCAATTTGAATAACAAAATGTCCCTTTCTACAACAGAAATGACATTTGCCATCAAAGGATCAATATTTGTTTGGTTCAGTAAAGATGTCATACATACTCTTAGCAATAGCAGATTTTTGACCATGTTTGACATTTCTGGTTTGCATATAACCAATACCATATCTATATTTATTTCTTTTAACATGCATATTTGGTGTATATCCTAAACCAGATTTTTCATGAACATGTCTTTGATTGCTAAGTATGACATTCAGCTTATCTTTACTATTAGCAAATTTCAATAAATCAGATTTTAATGATGCGACATTATTCTCAAGTTCAATGCATCTTGCAGATTTTTCATGTGAATCCTTTTTCAGCTGTTCACATAAATTTTCAATTTCTTTATGTTCATTTTTCATTTGTTCAAGCATTTTCTTTGTGCTCAACAACTGTTTTATGGAATTCACATAATCATCATGCAGTTCATTCAAAGCTTCTTGTAGCTCATCATAGGTTGGATTAGATTGTGAACTAACCTCATTTTCTGATTCTGAAT
>PGTU02010777.1:0-11287 GCA_002896215.2 Cicer echinospermum | reverse complement strand
GTTTCAAAAAGAAAACAAGTTATGTTAGTGTTTTTTTCAACAAAACTCAAATGTAAACCTCCATTAATCTACTAGATCTAAGCTTCCATTCGAGAAGTGACAGAAGAGAAAGTTTCTCATCTCCACGCTACGGTGCTAGTGAGCCAACTTTGGAAGTGACGTCACAAACTTACATTTTACCGGAATTAATCGCGGTGCCGTAATCGCTTGTTAAAGCTACCGTTAAGGTAAGGGCTCCTTCCAAACATTTAGTTTGTATTTAGGACATTATTTGTGATTTTGTGGAAAAGAAATTTGATGTATTTGAGGTGTGATTTTGTGAAAAATTAATTTAATGTGATTATGTGTAATTTAGTGGAATTTAAATTTGAGGTGTGGTTTGTGGTGATTCAAGTTTGGTGTGATTTATATGTTCATAATTATTATTATGAATTTTTGAGATGTGATTTATTTGCGGATTTTGTGGAAAATGAATTGATGAAATTTGGTGGGTTAGGTGTAAAAATATGGAGTTTTGAAATTGGGTGAGTTATGTTTGAAATTTAATTGAGGTACTATATGTGTGTTGTGGAATTGAATTGATTGTTGTTGGTGTGAATTGGCGGTAATTAAATTTGATGTGTTTGAGTTACGTAATAAGTTATTTTCAAATAAATGAGTTTGAACTGAAGTTGAAATTTTACAAAAAATTTAGAGTTGTTAAAGTTGTGAAAAAATTCAAATTTTAACTAAGTTAAAGAGTTTGAGAAAAAAGATATATTGAAATTAACAATCGTTAGAGTTTAAAATGTTACTCTTTTAATTACTCAAAAATTTCGGTGCTTTAACAGTCGAGTATGTGTATGTGAAATATTTATTTTTTTTTAGTTTTAACTAAATAATATAGATTATTTGGTTTTAAAAGTTTGGTGTGTGAGAAAGATTTAATTTTAGGAATTTTGTTGTGTGTGGATTAATTTTATTGTGAACAAATTGTTATAAATATTTATGTTTATGGTTAGCTCCTTGAGTCTCGAAAAGGAATCGAGACCGTTGGCACCGAGTTAGCGGTGGGGAGAACTCTGATATATTAATGTTGTTGTGGTGATTTATGGTTGAAAATTTTGGAGATTGAATATGGGTGATTAATGTTTGGAAATTTTGGTGATTCATGTTTGGTGAAATTGATGTGTTCATAATTAATATTATGAATTTTTTAGAAGAAATTTATGTGTGACTTGGTGGGAAATGAATTTAATTCAATTTAGGTGTGGATGGAATTTGGAGATGTGATTTATGTGTGGTTGTGGAAATTTAAATTGGGGTGAATAAATATGTTTGAGTATGCTTTGTGTTCTATTAGAAAAATCATTAGTGTTAAATGAATATTAAAAATGAGGAATCTTTTAATAGCTGCATTTACTTAATGATTGTAGTGAAAAGAGTCAGAGTATGCTCATGAATTTCATAGTACATGGTGATTGCGATGGCGCCATGGTGATAGTCGTGATCGTGATGGGCCACGAGATGATGCCATGTGATATGTTGGTTCATCTTATCCTTGCAGGGATTGTCGCGTCGTGCTGATCTGTGAGAGATTGCACTCTAGAAGGTGATGATCTGTGAGCGATTGTACTCTAGTAAATCGTGCTGGTTTGTGAGCAACTACACTCTTGTATGTCGTGTTGGTCTGTGAGCGACTGCACGCTAGTAAATCGTGTTGGTCTGTGAGCGACTGCACTCTTGTATGTCGTGCTGGTCTGTGAGAGAATGCACACTAGTAAATCGTGTTGATCTGTGAGAGATTGCACATTGGTAATTAGTACTGGTCTGTGAGAGGCTGTACAATTATGATTTACGCCCTTCGAGGAGGGTTTTGGCTTTGAATTCCAGAATCATGCATTCTGGCATATACACATTGCATTATAGTGCTCGGCATGCGAGTTGTGTTTGTTATACTATGAAAATTGTATATACATATTCGGTTGTTGTTGTGATTTGCCTTAATTGCTTTGAAGTGTGAAGTTGGGTTGGTTAAGTTTCGATGTAATTATGTGTTCATAATTGATAATATTAATGTTTGAAGTGTTGATTGATTCAGAGTCATTTTAGAACTGAAAATCTGCATTTTCTCAGCTGTATTTGGTTACAACAGTGCAGTTTGTCAAAATTTCATTTTTCAACATTGTTATGCATTTTTGGACATATGAAATCCCTCTCAAGGAGTATACTAAGTTGAAAGGTTATTTTGTGCATTTGAAAATTAAATGCTAAGTGTTATTTGTTAATTTCGGTTGGTGACCCTTTACAATTATTATGGAAATTTGGGCTTTGCCCTCAAATGATACCCGAGTCCATTTCACCGATTGTTACCCTGACGACGGAAACATCGTTAGACTTCCCTGACCGAGATTCGCCGACTGCTTGGGCATATGACCTCATCTCAAGCAGGGCTACTTATATGGGGAGGGTAGTGAGGACGAGCTGGAGCAGTAAATCTCGTGGAGCTCACTCGCGAGAAGATCAACTATCCGATACCAGCAGGATTGGTGCTCAAAATGAGTGGAGCATGGGAAGACGCAAAGGATTCCCCAGTTAGGATTGAGGCAGAGGCCACCATAGGAGCTGAGGATACAGTGGTTGGACCAGGGACTGGCGGAAAGGATAAGGGGTCGAGGCCAATGGAGCGAGAGATTACAGGACCATATAGGTGGGCCGAGTTAGAGCTTCCTTCTTCGAGGAATGATCGCTTACCAAACATCACCGAGTTATTGAATTGTTTTGAGATTCCAGTGTCGCCGAAGCCACCTACTTTGTTGATGGATCTGACTTTTGAAGAGACCGATTCGTCTATGGATGTTGATGAGGAGGAGGCTACCTCGAAGATGGATACTGCGTCAAACATGACTTGTGGAGTGTGTGGAGGCCACCCATGTTATTGTAGTTACTAGAGTATGATCAGATTAGTTTTATTGTATATGGACTTGATGTCTTCTTTTGATGGATGTACTTATTTCATTTTAGGATGACTGTAACTATACTTATACGGTCAGATGACTTCTGTTTTGGTGGGTCCGTGTTTCATTTTTTTTGACGTGACCATGGTGGGAGTAGTATTTCTTGGAGCAATACTTGTACACGTGTCTGCCGAGAATACCCCAGTGGTATGAGCGATGCCTAATAGGTCTCATAGTCCCAGTGTATTTTATATTTGAATATTTTGGTTTATCACCTCAAGACTATTTCAATTTGTTATAATTAGGATGTAATTAATTATGACATTTTTCGTTTGTGCTATCCTTTGATATTTTATTAATTGGTTAAAGAAAAAAAATACAATCGCGTTGTTAAAAATTGGGGTGTTACAACACACACTAGTAATATTTATAAGGTGGAGGTATGACAATTGGGGTGTTTCCCAAGGGGTACTCAATTTTATGAAGGGATGAGAACGCATGTAAATTGACCACCACGTGCGCCGCTGTCTGGCTAGACCAAGCCTGGAGCTAAGTGGTGTATTTTTTTTTAGAATCTAGAAAATAAAAAAATAAAAATTATTTATTATTTTTTAATAAATGCTTGCGATGTTATCTTCGTTGATACGTTGAACATGTATCTACCCTCCACTGAGTCAATATTCAACATCTGATCTCGTCAATCCCTTCCTAAATTCGTGCATCAGTTTGCCCTGGTCAAAACCTATAAATTTTGGCGTTCCAGTCTTCTGTGGATTCACGCATCTTTTTTTTAACCAGTCAAAACCTAGAGAATTTATGAATGCAAATTTATGTGGATCTGGTTTGATGGATCGCAAAATTTTCTCTTCTTCAGTTGTCGAGTTCCTTTAGAAATAGAGGACTCTCCGCATTTGGAAAAGCACACCAAAAGTTCTTTGAAATTGGAGACTTTTATTTGCTTTTCCCTTTCTTTATTTCTTCTTCACTTTCTTTCGAGTGGTCATAGTACCATATTACGAGTGGTTGTATTTCTATTGCCATATTGATGGTGTAATTCTAGAATGGTATTCTACGGTGCAGTGGATCTCCGATACAGTATATTTGAGTTATTTAATCATGGGGACTTCGTGGTTGATAGTCTATCTTTCACAATTTGGGCAGTGCCGCAAAACGTCTTTAAGATAGCGACCTAGTCTGCGACTTAACCTAGTAATATCTTCGGTGGCATAAGTTGATTTTCAAACAATTTTTGAAACAATTTTAAGATGTTCTTTCTACCATGTCTACCGGCGAAATTACAAGGACAGGTTCTTCTGCTTCTGATTTCAACAAACCTTTCAGTTTGAAGTATATCACTTCAAACGATGGCAACAAAAGATGTTATTTTTCTTAACTATGATAAAGGTTGACAACATTCTAAATGATTACATTCCTGTTGTTCCAGAAACATGTGAACAAACATAAAAGGATAAGAAGGCTGCTAAATTAATCCAATGGAAATCTAATGATTACTTATGTAAGAATTATATTATGAATGGATTTATTGATGATATGTGTGATTACTACAATTCTAGAAATACTGCTAAACAAGTTTGTAATGCTCTAAAGAAGAAATATGATACTGAGAAGGTTGGAGCCAAAAAGTATGTTGTTAGCTGCTACCTCAAATATCATATGACAAATGATAGATCAATGGACGTCCACTGCAATGAAATTAAGAAAATAGCTCAGATCATTTCTGAAGGTATGTTCCTAAATAAACAATTTCAAATTGTTGTTATTATTGACAAACTGCTCGTGCCATCTGAAGAAATAATTTGTGGACTAGTCTATGCATAATTACAATAACTCACAAATTGTTTATGAGATGTAAAAATTTCATCCAAACATTGTCCTTGAGAAGATGACAATCTCATAACTTTACATCACACCCCTTACTCATAACTTACACCTCATAACTATCATCTTCTTATTATATTTAAATCCACCAAGAAGATATGCTTACTAATCTATTGAATTCATTTTTTTTAAATATGATAATTTTATGTAATATGAGTTCATGTGGTAAATTATATATTATACACAAACTTAAATAATGTATCTTTACATATTTTGTATTTATGTCAATGTATGTAAATTTAGGTCATGTACATGTCCATAAACTGAGTTCAAATATATGTAAATTTTTTGTAATGAGTAGGAAAAATGCGTACTTAAACTCATTTTACATAAATACATGTAATCCGAGTTTATATAAATGTATTTAATTTGAATTAAAGTACATGTAAAATTTTATATTAATAAGGAAATACATACATAAATTCAGACCTTGAGTCCATGTGCACATATGAAAATTATGTTCAAAATCCTATGAATAATAGTAATAGAAATGTACCTTGCACCCTCTCACTTTAACTTCCCACCCCCATTTCAAATGAAAATATCATTTTGTCCATTAAAAAAATTAACCATTCCAATATTCACTCCATTTTTTGAAACTTCCAAAATTTTCAAACTTTCGTAATATAAAAAAGTAAATTTTTTTGACATTTTCGAAACTTTTGATAAACAGAAATATTTTGAAACATAATTTTTCAGAATATTTTGATATTTTCGAAACTTTTGATAAATCTAAAACTTTTGAAATGTATTTTTCCAGAATTGATCAAACATTTCGAAACTTTTGATTAATTTGAAAGTTTCGAAACTTCTGAAATAGAGAAAATTTCAGAATTGTTCGAAACTTTCGAACAATTCAAAACTTTCGAAATAGGAAAATTTCAAAAATTTCCAGATTTGGAAACTTTCGGAATTTTCCAGATTTGAAAATATTCGAAACTTTCTAAATTTTCGAAGTGGAATCATTATTTCGAAAATTTAAAACTTCTGAAAAAGATAAAAAAAAAATTGAGTTTTCTATTCGGAAGTTTTAAATATTTTAAAAGTTTCAAAAATTCTGAAATTTATCATTTCGAATGTTTCAAAACTTTTGAATATTTTAAAATTTTGTTTAATTAAAAGAATAAAATTGTATTTTTATAAAAATGAAGGGGTAGGAAGTTAAAATTTTGGGGATTTTGATTTTTTTTAAGTTTGAGGGTGTGAATAGCAATTTGGGGGGTGTGAATAGCATTATTGTAATAATAATAATAACAATATGTAAAATATCCTATGGATAATAATAATATCTGAATCCATATCCAAATCCATCGAATATAACATTTCCTTATGCTTAGTGCTTAGTGTTCATTTCCTTGTTACCAGAGAAAAAGAATCAGCATCACTCCATCTCCTCCCTCCATCCATTAATGGCAGATTGGGCTGAACTCCCAAGAGAAATCCTCCAACTTATCTCCGAATTCCTCCAAAGCGAATTATATATCATTCGTTTCCGATCCGTATGTTCCACGTGGCGCTCTTCCATCTCAAGCAACCTTCATCTCTATCGCCCTTTACAATTACCATTCCCAGGACACTCCATGAAGGTCTATTCCTACGCCAACACCAAAATCAAAACCAACTATGACCTTTCTTATCCTCTCTCCAAACGAACACTCTTTCTCATAACCCCACCCCCAATTCCAAATCATCCTCAAACCCTACAACACCCTTGGTTAATCAAAATCGGTCCTAACTCACGTGACCAAACTCACCTCTGGCACCCTTTCTCACGTGACGCATATTTCCCTCTTCATGCCCCTAACGTCATCGACTTCAACCAACTCAACGTCACCCATCTTGGACACGAATTCGTCATCGGTAAAATCATTTCCCGTTCTCCCAATCAAAACTTTGTCAACAGGGACAATCTCGTTCTCTATCATGACACGTGTCACAACGGCAATGTTGTCCTCGCTATTAATTATTGCGGTAAACTCGCTGTTTTCCGATGTGGAGAGGAGCGCTGGAAGATTATTACTGAAACGGGGGTGGCTTTCACCGATGTCTGTATTTTCAAAGGCCGGACTATTGCCGTTGATACTACCGGCCGGACTGTCGCGGTCGGACCGGATTTCAGTTTGGATTTGGTGGCGGAGGCTGTGTTTGGTAGTGACTTTAAATACTTCGTGGAGAGTGATGGTGAATTGTTGCTAATTGATAAGTATTTGTCTTTCGATTGGGAGGATAGGTTTTCGGAGTATATTGATAATTTTGTATTTGATGGTAGAAATCATTTTTCTTTTAAGGTTGAAATGGAGAAAGCTGTCAGATTTGATGTGTTTAGGCTTCATGAGAAGGACAAAAAGTGGGTGGAGGTCACTGATTTGGGGGATAGGGTTTTGTTTTTGGGGGATGGTTGTTCTTTTTCTGCTTCTGCTTCGGATTTGGGTGTTAATGGGAATTGTGTCTGTATATTGGGATGATATTCATCTAGAGACATTCTTCACGAGAAGATTGAGATGAGTATTTTCACTTGGATAATATCGTCAGATCTCACCCGTTTGTCTGCATTTTACCCGAGTTATTCCAAGTTGTTCTGGCCACTCCGGACATGGGTCAGGATGGTTCACAACTCAGAATGTGTCTCCTGACATGACAAGGTTCCCTGTGATGTAATTACTTAGACAACACCATATGATATTACTATTTTATGTTCAGGCTACACATCTGCTTTGTTTTTGTTAGATTGATTGAATCTTTTAACAAGTTACTTGTAGAAAAGAAATGCTGAAATGTTCTTATAATAATGTCTTTAGGTTTTTGAACTGAAGCTGATTACTTTTTTAATAAAATGAAATTGTCTTTTGCACTTCAACTTTATCAAAAGATTCGTAGAGTCTTATCTAACTTGTCATAACTCATAAAGCACTTTTACACTTGAAGAGCTTTCTCATTAGGAGCTAATATGCTTAACTCGCTAGAAGTTCCCTTAGATAGAAGAAACTAACTCAAAGAGTATGTTATCCTTTGCATTGAATGGTTTCTAATGGATAGGTAATAGTACATTCATTGTGCTTAATTTCCCTCTGTTGGAATTGCCGAAAAACTTTGCATAGAAATAGAAATGTTGACATGATCTTACATCTTGACTATGCATTTTTCTAACTAATACCTTCTTGCATAAGTTTAAAATCGTAGTTGGACTTCAAATTTTATTCATAAGCTTCTTCGTTTTAATTTTTCATATATAGCTAGCTTTTATCTATGCTAGGGCATACTTAAAATACTTAATTCTCTTTAAGGAAACTCAATAACTAGGCATATACTGCTTATAACTAAATATTATGCTTTGTGGTACATATAATTTCAGTCAATACCAGTAAATTTTAAAGTAAATATTAGCTGGGATAAAAGCATTTGTATCTTTTAATAACATTCTATCAGATTATTCAGACATTTCAAGTAGAAGAAACTTGTAAATTGGAGATTTATTCACGCATTATCCATTGATAAAATAGAGCTGAAAAATGTTATGCTGTCAACCTGATTTAGGTATCAACTGAAACTGATAACACTGCATTTTTAACTGCTGATGACTGATAACTGGGCAGTATATGATAAATATATCAAGGAGGAACAGACAGAATAAGAGAGAAAAAAAAAAGAAATTTTATGCTAATATATCAGGTTCTTGGATTGTTAGGGAACCAGAGGAGTGTAAATCTTATTCAAGTTATGTGGCTTTACACAAGCAACTTTTTGTGCCTACCTATTCAAGTTATGTGGCTGTTCTAATATTTGTGGTATCCTTATATGTTGCAAGTATGATATTTCCCTTGTTTTGTACAATTTTGTGTAAGTCATAGTGCATCTGTGTTGGATCCTTTTTACTTTTGACAGAACCAGAGCTTTTCTTTCTTTTAATTGCTCATTTTATCATTATTTTGCTTGCATTGGGTGGGTTCATACTAAGAAATTTAGTTCAGTTAATGTTTGAACATGGTTATGAGGGATTAAGGTTATGTAAGGTCTAACATATGGTTTCTGCTACTTATCGATTTTCCAGGTAAGCCCAAAAAGACTTTTTCCACTTTTTTTAATGCTTCTGTTAATGGATCAGTCTCTTAAATGGGAAACCAATAATATGGAGTGGGCAACAGATTAGATGTGCATTATTTACTGAAAATGGAGCTCAAAGGCGCTCAAAGGCTCCTAACTAACAATCAACAATAATCCTCAATGATTCCCTCACTCCCCTTGCTGCCCTCATATCCCCCCACTCACTAACAAAATTGAGTCGGCTCTAATGTCATGTCAATTACTAACTTCCTTATTCAGCTTTGTTATTAGACTTAGGCCCAAGGGGAGTGAGGGAAATAAAGATGATGCATATTGAAGCTTTGCTCTTCTTCTTAGGTGAAAGTAGAAACAACAAAAAAGAGAAGGAAGAAATAACAGCGTGATCCCGTTGGAAAACGTTGGGATTAACTACGATGGGATAGCAGGATCTTGTTTCATGCTGTCGCGGTGAGGCACTGAGCTGCACCGGAACAGCGGGATCTCGCCGGGAAACGCTGGGATTAACTACCTGTACACATTACTTATTTTACTTTTTCAACTTAGGGGCCTAATAAGTATCTCATCCTTTCTACCCAACACGTCCAATAAATTTATTAAATGGACCGGACCAATAATTCTGCATTATTATATTTCATCAATAATTCACTAATTTATTAAATTATGTTAGGACCCCAACCCTGGGCTCTTTGATGTTAAACCCAACACATTGATCCCTCCAATAAACAAAAGAAAGAGTACTTGTGTGGGTTAGGTACCATTGGGAATTAGGTCATAGTGGATTACTTGTTTGGTACAATTTCTTAATGGGTTATTAAGCTTCCTCCATTAAGGATACTCTTATAATAATATATATGTATCTTTTGCTCTAATGTTCATAAGCCCACTGCTTCTGCTCACAAGAGTAAGCTAGCTAAGCCGACTGGACAAATTGACAGTTGAATATGCTGAACTTTGGTTGTTGGTGACATAATTTGCTTGGCTTAAACAGTAGATACCAGTTAAACCTGAATTGTTTGACTGGGAGAAGGGGAAGTCCATGTTTCTTCCTTTCAATATACTACAATAACAATGATAGTTTCCTATACTTAATAAAAGTTCTGCTGATGGGGCATTGGGGTTTAACTTTTATGCTTATCACAATATTGTATGAAGAAGAAATATTCTTTCTTGATTATTTCTTAATATTGCATTTGAATTTATTTTAATCGTAGGTTGTGATTGTGAAGGAGTCCTTTGATCCAGCTTTCGGCAATACTGCAGATGATTGTGCCCATAATAAACTTTGGGGAATGTTTCTGGTTTTTTATTTTTTAATTTTAATTATATATATATTAAAATATATGATATAGGAACTTAAATGGACAATATGGCTCAGACTCAGTCAATTAAACCATATGTACTGTCTCCATCATTCTTGTTAGTGTATCTGGTGGTCTCATCACTGTAACCTAATTCCTACAAGGGAAGTTATCTTGCAATTCTACTTGAAGCAGCTGTAGTACAACATAACAGACTTTTTATTTTATAATTTGTTGAGCTATAGATTAGGTGATGTTGGGCTTTTCTTTTTCCATTAAAATTATTAAATGTCAAAATCATTTTTTTATAATCCGTAACAAAGTGAATCTTTATAAATTGATTTTTTGAAGCTTGAAACTGGACTTTGTAGTTTGGATCACCTTTTTTTTTAACTGTTTTGGAAAATACCAGTTTTTGGAAGTTTTCATATTTGGTTAGTCACAAGCCAACCTGGTTTTGTTTAGAGTAATTTAGATATTAGATATGGTTCAAAATTTACTGTTTGAAATTGGTTTTGTTTACCAATATGATTAGGTTTTATTAAAAAAATATTCGGCTTAATTGCAATTTTAGTCTTTCTATTTTTACTGATTTACGAAATTGGTCTACAATTTTGGTTTCTCCCTTTGACTTTTTAACTAAAAAAATGATGATATGAGATGCTTTAAATAACGTGACATATGCTACAATGATTTAAAAAGATTAATACATATGAAATTAGAATAAAACGTGTAAAAACTTAGATTTCAATTTTAGATATTTTTCATATTTTTAATTTAATTAATGATATATGAAAAATTAATGCATTTAGATGATTTTATATCATAGAATGATATTAAAAATATGTCAAATTGTCAGTTTTTAGTTCAAAAATCTGAGGGAGGAACTAAAACTATTGACTTTTAAAATAGGGAGACCAATTTCGTGAATTGGTAATAATAGATAGACCAAAACTGCAATTAAGCTAAATATTATCACACACAAGTAAGGGTGGACAAACGAGCGGGTTTATGCTCAAATTCTAAATCTGGTCCAATCTGCGGGTGGTGGAAAGAGACCCAATTTTGACCATATAAATTTAGGATTTGGGC
>PGTU02010776.1:0-13527 GCA_002896215.2 Cicer echinospermum | reverse complement strand
GTATAAAGAGAGTGAATATAAATATTTTATCTATATAAAATAATAAACATCTTGGTCACCATACCAAAATATTTAAATAGCAAACTCTATTTAATTAGATTAACCAAATATTCAGGAAAATTAACCCGCGACTCATATTCAAATTTTAACAAGCGACGGTGGTTAACAGCTAAGTTTTGTTAATATTGTAGCCACATATTGAGAAGAGTTATCATCATGTAGAGATTATGTTCCAATATTATTAGGCTCTTCACATATTTGGAAGGTAAGAGAACATTAGATGACGTTCGATCCATTTATTTTGTTGAGCAATCTAGACATCCAGATCCAACATGTAATTCTTGTTATCATTAGAGTGCAACCTTTCTCCATTCTTTTTATTTGATATAATGATTTTCTTTATATATTCTTTTGAAATTTTTTTTAATACATGTAATATATCTACGAAGATAGTTTTATTAGATTCTCGTTTAATCCATAAAGTATATTGTAATCTCGAATAAAGAAATTTAGATATAATTAGATTAGGATGACAAATTAAATATGTGATACATTTATTCTTTATTTTTGTTTTTAAAAAAAAGTTCATTATGTATATGAACCATTATTCTCTCCAAAAAGGAAAAATGAGTGTCAAATTAGATTTGGTTCGTTTCCCAACTAAACCTAAATTTTCATGATTTCAAAATTGGCAGCTTTACAGAATGGATTTCAGATTTGAAAACTCTTACATTAGTTACTTCTATCATATATAGTATATGGGCAACAAGAATCAAACATTCTTTTGAGCAAGGTTTTAAAAATATCCACGAAGAAAAAAACAATAAAAGACGAATTTGATTTTTTAATCTCAGGTATATCAAAGAATCAAACTAATTACAAATTCACTTATTCTTTTTTTGTTATGGCATCAAAATTAAACTCGATAATTTTCAAATGTTATTGTAAAAGAAAAGTTATCGGTAGAGTTGCTGCAAATAAAAAAATTGAAAGAAAATTATTTTCATTTATTAAAGGTATTTTATCCATTTTTCGTTTCCTCGTTTTCATCTTTTTTCTAATTTTATCTCTCATTTTTTTTCTACTCTTATCTCAATGTTTGCTCACTGATTTTTTTAATTTTTTTCCCCAAACTAAGACACAAAAGGAACAAATTGAAATTGAAATATCACTTTCAAAATCTGAATCTCTTCATTAAGATCAAGTGTTGGCGTAAGAGGAACATGTCCAAAGAGATGCATAAAGAACTAAACAAAAATAATAATAATAACTCAAGGTCTATATTACAATTTTTAATATAAATGTTGTAACATTCTAAAACTATATAGTGGAAATAATTAAATTGTTAAATTTTAAAATAATCTAAATTATTATTATTATTATTGATGTGTTTTTAACTTTATTATAAGAATAAGTTGTTTAATATATTATTTTAAGACAAATAATGATTTAAGCATTTTATAAATTTTTATACAAGTATAATGTTTTTTCAATAACCAATTTGCTTAAAATAAGGTAACAAGATATTATTTGTTTTATTTGTTAGAGACTTATTAGGTAAAAATAGGAAGTTGTTTTGTTTGTTAGAGATTTCTAATTATCTAGTATTAAGGAGTCAAATGGAATTTAACAAAAATCATATCTCCATTAATATTAAAAAACACAGGAGATAGTAATCCTGAGGACCAACATAAATTCATGCAAAAATTAGAAACATATACCTTTGGACATCGATAAAAAATTAATCAAGAAAAGATTGATCAATTTTAGTTCAGCTTTGACTCAACATGTGAAAATCTAACTATATTTAAATTGAGAATTTATGAAATACAATATTAGAGTATGAATTGATTTATTTACTATTTTGTTTGTTGAATTGTCAGGTTTTTTTGTTGTTGATTATTGAACATGTACTCTTTAAAGGATTGTTTTATTATGTGTCTTGGCATTATTGTTGTTATTGTATATTCAAATGAAATATTATATTCTCAATATGATTTATAAGATGATTATTAAAAAATGAATCATTTTTATTGTATGTGTATGAGATGAGTTTATGGTTCATATCCATGGGTCTTATACCCCATAATTATTTACCCGAATGAGTTATGTGCTCTATATAGATGTGTCTTATATCCACGTGAGATGAGTATTAAATTTCACAGATGGAAGTATTACATCTTCATATAACAATGGGACGTCATTGAATTGATTGATTGATTTTTTACAAAATAAATGTATGTATTTGATTATGATAGATGTGAATTATTGTTAATTTAAGTGGATGAGTTTATATTAATTATTTGAAGTAATTGGTTATTATACAAAAATTATTTATATTATTCATATTCTTGAATTTTTTTTGGAAAAATGTGGGTGTCGATTTTTTTTGTTACAGTGACAGCTGAGAACAATATTTGTTTCAAAATTGTATGTATTATTCATTGAATTTAGTATCTCGTTAAAGTCTTATTTTCAAAGACTAAGACTGTTCAGGACGTCGAGAGCTGAGAAGTCATGCCTCATTTGAGAAGAGTAATTTTCTTAGATTAGGTAAGTAGATTAAGAGGTAAGTATTACATAGTGCCTACATCGTATTTTATTTCAAGGATTAGTTATTAAGATGCTCAATTTGAATATTTAATATGTTAAGAATTATTCAGCATAAGGTTTTTTTTATGTATTTTAAAGTATTATTTCTTTGTACAATTCATTATGTATTTATAAACACTATTCTTTTTATATAAATATGAAAGAAAAAAAAAAATTGTTATATACCTCATTTGTATCCAGTAACTAGGTGTTACAAAATGTAGGGAACAAATTGGCAGTAGTGGAACAATTTCAATGACTGATTTTTTATATTGATTGTGTTTTGCCATATTTAAGAATATAGACTAGGATAAGTTATATACCTGATGGGTTTGTATAAAAGCAACCACTCATCATCGGACTATACACGCACCATTCATTAATGCATTACCTTGATCCATTAAAGCACCACTACCCATGACATGACTAACTTTTGGGACCATGATTATTAAAATGTCATTTTCTAAGTCTAGCTCAAGAATAAATGAACCAAATTTAATGTATTTCTTTCCTAATCCAAGTCGCGACCTCTAAATCTAAGGTAGTAAACATATGAGTGAACATTTGAAGAATGAGTAGTTGAAAATAAAACATTTTGAATCATATTTTTGTCTTGTGTTATTTTTCTATATTTTGCGATTATGTAGTTGGCACTTGTTACTTATTAATATCTCTTTTAGAATCATTAGATGATGTACTAGTACTTAAAAAAATACATTCATGAGTGGGTCTTGAGAGTGAAGTGTATATCCGGCATGTGTTCTTACGGTGGGGGAAGAAAAATTAGAGAAATTGGAGAAATCGGTGAGCAAACTATAAAATAATAGTAGAAAAAAATGCGAGAGAAATTGGGGAAACAAAAAATTAGAGGAAAAGAATTTGGAGAAATTACCTTTAGCAAATAAAAAATAATTATCTTCCAAACTTCTTTTTAGTTGTAGGCACTCTAGTAACAACATTTCTTTCTAATGATATTTAAGAATCATTTTGTTCAAGCTTCATCCATAGAAGAAGAAAAATAAGTAGGTTTTATTTCTTTCATTTTTTATATAATTTTGAACACCATGAAAGATGAAGAAGAAGAATAATAAATTATATAAATGAAGTTATTGGAAAAACAAGATATGAGATTATAGAAAGAATAACAAAAATGGAATTATATAGATGAAGAATGTTACCGTTGCAATAACGAAAGATTTAAGTTTTTTTTAAAAAAATTATGTTTTATTCTAATTTTATTTTTCAAAATCAGACAAATTAACCCGTTGTATTTCAATTTTAAAGTGTTATTTGTTTATTTCAAAATTTAAGGGGTAAATGTCAAAACTCTGCCATTTCAAGGGGCAATTTGATGTTAATACTCAAATGATATGTGTATCCTATCATTGCGACTATATACTCAAATGATATGCGTACCCTGTTTGTTTTATTCGCAAATATCTGTTAAGCTACTTGTCTCGTACTCGTCGGATATTTTATCTGCAGATATATGCGGATACTTATATTTTTTGTCATTCCTACTTGTAACTGTTGCTTCGGCATTAAAGAAATTTTTCAAACTAAAAATTAATAGAATTATATCTAAGATCAACAATGTCTCAACAGATTAATTGGTATAACTTTATTATCGATTAAAAAAATTTAAATGAAATTGATTACGATAATTTAATAAATGATTTTACATTTGAAAAGACATAAATTAAATTAAATTTTACATTAGATATTGTGTGTGTTATTTTATTTCTTAGTATTTTACAAAAAATAATTGAATTACCTTTTGGATTACATAATTGAATTATAATGTTATCATTAAAACCGAAATATTATCCACTAAAACAGATATGACTCCTACTTAGGTGGTTCAGTAGTATAAGGATTGTGAGTATATAATATTCTATCTTTGTATAAAATCATAACTATACATAGTGACCATAAAATAGTTAAATAGCAAGCTGTCTTTAATTCGATAGATATTCATGAAGAATTCAGAGTGTAAGTATAGAAGTACGCTAAGAGGGGGGGTGAATTTAGGTGTTAGTAAATTTTCTTGTTTTTAGTGATATGGTAATCAGATTTTCTGAGTTTAAGAACAAGGCTTAATAAAAAATTGCAGTAAGTAATGAACACGTTAAGATTTATCCTGGTTCCCCTTATTAACCAAGGGTACGTCCAGTCCTCTTGCACACCACAAGAGATTAATCCAATACTTGTCAGAAAATGTACAACTCCCACCCTGGGATTCTTGCTACAAAAACTTCTAACAATACTTCTAAGATAGCACACCACTATCTTACTTGTACAAATGATACAATAAGTTTGAAATAAATCTAAGATGTGGTATATTGATAAACAACTCAATAGTAATTCAAGTACTTGAGAACTTTTAGAATGATATGAAATCTAATGCAAGTACTTAGAAAAATCAGAATTTTGTTCAAAGTTGTTTTATGAATTAATTCAAGGATGGTTAATTTTTGATCTGAAGTTATGGGGTATTTATACTCCATAAAACATCCTTTCAGATTCGTGGCCATTTATCCAAGAGGTTTGATGAAAAATTACAATGTTCTAAGAGGCATTCCAGATCTGAAAAATGTAATGTTTCCAGGTGTATTCGAATACAGTATATGTGTATTCGAATACACGTCTTTGTAACGTTCAAAAAATTCAAATTTTACATCTTGTATTCGAATACACATCAGTGTAGTCGAATACAGATTAATGTATTTTAGCCTCTGACTTAACTTGTATTACATATGGGTGTAGTCGACTACATATGGACTAAGCATGTAGTCAGATGAAATACACTTGGCCACTGACTTAGCTTGTATTCGACTACAGATGGGTGTAGTCGAATACACCTTTTAACGTTTTGCTTCTGACTTAAGTTGTATTCGAATACAACATGGTGTATTCGAATACACTTATGCAAATTGTCAAAATATGATTTTAAATGATTTGTTAATGTTGTTTTTGATTTTCGAAAAACATGTTAAATGCATATGTAAATATGAATTGTTCTCATGTATTTGAACTATTGATTTGCATCATATACCTTTACATTTAATCATTTATTATTTGGATTTGGAAGCTTATTCAAGATGGTTTGATCTTCTTTTGATCTTGCTGCATTGTCCATAGTTGGTGGTCTTGTCGTCATCAAAAAACATGTAGTTTACATTCTCCCCCTTTTTGATTATGAAAAATGTTGTTGTGAAGAGAGTGTGATGTTGAAATCTTTGCTCCCCCGTAATAGGTGCATACTCCCTCGTTGTATGTGATGATTTGAAAATTGTTTTTGAGTGTCTACAAGGTTTGAAATGCAACAACAACACCAAGTTTTCTCCCCTTTTGACATGATCAAAAGAAGAAGAATAGAAAAGAAAAAGAGACATACACGTTGCGAGCAAAATCATACACAAAAGGCATATAAGGGAACAAGAATAGCAGAAATGGAAATTACGTCAGAATATCATAGAAGTGAATACATAACAAGTCCCGAAACGAGTAATACAAAATACACCAGAAATAAAACGACAAAGGAGTTCATAAAGCAAATATCACAGTAATACAGAATGCGAAAAGTTAACTTAGTACAAAATTAAAGACTTAATCAAATTCTGTCGGAATGTGGAAATGATCAAGTTTGTCTGATAATTGACTAATGTCTTGAGATAGTGCGTCATGATTGCTAGCAATAGTAGTTTCAATAGTGGTGAAGCGAGTGTCGATAGAGGTGGTCAACTTGTCGAATTGAGTTTGGAAGAAGGTTTGGAAAGAATCAAGGCGAGTCATGATCATTTGATTGGAGATATAATCATCATCAGATGCAGTTTCCTCGCCATCTTCATCTCCTGAGCAGCAGTGTTGGAGGGTCCAGCATTGTCCGCTGGTGCATCTTCAGATGGTTGACCATGATCACCTTTATGCACAAATGCTTCAAGCTCTTCATTCCATATGATCCTCATGCTAGGCAAGACACCGAAATCCAACAGATTTTCTTTGGTGGGTGTAAACGTAACTTCATCAGAGAAGTCCACACCGAAGTGTTCCAAAATCCGTGAAACTTCCTTTGCATAGGGTAAGCCAATTGCTTCGCGAGATCCAAGCATGATAGATTTCACAAAAAATGCCCAATTAAGTTGACGACCTTCAAACATGAAATTCATAATTTGCAGTTCAAACTCCGAAATTTTGGAGTAATTTCCAGCCTTCGGAACCAAAATGTAGCTAAGGAAATAGTGTAGAAGCCGATAATCAACAGTAAGATTTCCCACACCATACCGTTTCTGGGCATATTTGGAACCTGCCTGAGCTCTCTTTTGTTCCATGGTGCGGCGATCAAACCGACAGAGGGAGACATACGCATCATACTTAGAAATATCACCCCATTCACATAAATTGTTTGGTCAAAATTGTTCACCATTAAAAGGAATATTCAGAATTTCTCCAATGGTTTTGGTATTTAAACGGATAACTTTACCCTTAACGCGCGAGACTAGCAGTTTTCCCTCTTGGATGAGATTACAATAAAAAACCCTAACCAAATCTGGATAAACTGGACCTTTGTAGCCTATAAACTCTTCAACTGTTGTGCTTTAAGCAACGCAGGAAATTTAAAGTCAGAGAAAGAGTCCAAAGTACCATATTTTGGGATAATAAGTCGCTTGTCCGAGTAGAAAGTGCGAAACGATCAATTTCCTCCGGTGTGTGTAGAAGCCGGGATAGATCCGTGATGTTAGGATTCTTGGTGCGTTTTCGTGAGGGACCTACTGCTGCATGTTTGGTGCGTGGTCCTCGTTTGCGGGCATCCATGGTGAGAAGGCGTATTTTTGGTGAAAGTGGATTTTTAGAGAAAATGTGAGAGTTGTGAGAGATTTGAAGAGGGATGACAAGAAGGAAGTAAAGAGTAATGGATTTTGTTAGGTTGGGTGAATGGGTAAGTAAGGGGAAGGAGGATGGATGAGTTTGGGAGAGAAGAGAGAAGAAATTGGGGCTGTATTCGAATACCAAGTGAAATAACCTAACTATGTGTAGCAGCTTTTATATCTGGGCAAAAACGCGAAGGTGTATTCGACTACACCTTTTGTATTCGAATACATATTTTTCTGAACGTGTATTCGACTACACATCCTTTGTATTCGAATACAGGGAACTGGGAAAGTTTGTATTCGAATACAGACATTTGTATTCGACTACATAAGCACAGTTTTGCTTAAAAACTCAGTTTTTATGAAGATTGCATCATGTAATACACCAAATTCATATATCAAAAAGCAATAATCAATAAGACATAAGAGATATGGCAAACTATGTATATCATGCAATGGTTAAAGATCATTTTCACTCAAAAATACCAAGTTCTCTTCGGATTTTATATAAATGAGTCTTTAGGTAACGGGTTTTGTAAATATATCGGCCAATTGATTGTGTGTGTATCAACAAATGTTACCTCAACATTACCTTTAAGTACATGATCCCGTAGAAAATGATGTCGGATATCGATGTGTTTAGTTCTGGAGTGCATGATTGGATTCTTTGAGATGTTTATGCGCTTGTGTTATCACATCTTAAGGGAATGCATCCGAGATCAACTCCATAGTCATGTAATTGCTGTTTGAGCCAGAGAATCTGGGCACAACAGCTTCCTGCTGCAATATATTCAGCTTCAGCAGTACTAAGTGCAACACAAGCTTGCTTTTTACAAAGACCATGAAACAAGGGCATTTCCTAAGACATGACATTGTGCCACTGGTGCTTTTACGGTCTGTTTTTGCATCCCGCATAATCCGAATCAGAGTATCCTACTAGGCTACCATATGCTACCCTTGGGATTACCATAGGCCTACATTTGTTGTTCCTTTCAGATACTTCATAATTCTTTTTAACAGCTACTAGATGTGATTCTTTCGGATCTGCATGAAATCTTGCACACAAACAAACACTAAACATGATATCTGGCCGGCTGGCCGTTAGATATAATAATGATCCAATCATACCTCATATTTGGATATGTCGATGGAAATTCCTGATGCATCTTTATCAACATATGTTCTGGAGCCATTGGAGTTGTACTTTCTTTGCAATTCTCCATTTCAAATTTCTTTAGTAATTCTTTACAATATTTGGCTTGATTGATGAAGATTGCCGCGTGCTCAAGTTGCTTGATGTGAATCCAAGAAGAATAGTTTAATTTTCCCATCATGGACATTTCGAATTCTCCTTGCATTATTAAGAGAATTCTTCACATATGTCTTGTTGTTGATCCAAAATATTATATCATCAACATAAATTTGAACCATAATGTGTTGACCATTTTCTCTTTTGACAAATAACGTTTTATCAACTTCTCCTTTGTCAAATCCTCGTTCACATAAAAAGGTGCTTAATTTGTCATACCAAGCTCTTGGAGCTTGTTTTAGACCATAAAGAGCCTTTTTCATTTGTAAACGTGTGAGGGATTTTTGGAATCTTCAAATCCAGGGGCTGCTTGACATAAACTTCTTCATTTATGTTACCCATTGAGAAATGCACTTCTTCACGTCCATTTGATATAGCTCAAAATTCATGGAGCAAGCATATGCTAATAGTAGACGTATTGCCTCTAATCTTGCTACTGGAGCAAATGTTTCGTCAAAGTCTATCCCTTTCCTCTTGATTGTATCCTTGAGCGACCAATCTAGCTTTGTGTGCGAACAACTATTTGCCATTCTCAATCTAGTTTATATATTTAAACACCCATTTTGTACCAATGATGTGTTTATTTCCAGGATTCGGAACAAGTTCCCAAACTTGGCTTCTTTCGATTGATTGAGTTCTTCTTGCATGGCAAGTATCCAATTGATCATCTTTAATTGCTTCACCAATTTTGGAGGGTTCGATTTGAGAAACAACGCCATGTTTAAGCAAGCATCTTGTAATTTGAACTTGTTGTGACTCCTTTATTATATCACCTATGATGTTGTCAATAGGGTGATATCTATGGGTTCTCCATTCTTTAGAAGATCATCACTTTGCCTTTCAATATTGACTCCACTTTCTTGTTTGATTGTTAGTTCTTTGCTTGGATCATTGCTTTCAAAAGCATCATCATCATCACAAGAAATAATATTTTCCATCTTTTATGGGTGTTAGTTTTCATCAAAGGTTACATGCATTGATTCTTCAACTAATAAGGTTCTTATATTAAAAATTTCTAAAATGCTTTACTAGATCAAGAGTAACCCAGAAATATACCTTCATTCAGATTTTTTCATCAATTTTCCAAGGTTGTCTTTACCATTATTACACAAAACACTTACATCCAAAAATGGTGAAAGTGAGAGATATTGGGTTTTCTACCTTTGTAAAGTTCATATGGAGTTTTCTTAAGAATTGGCCTAATAATACCCGGTTGGAAACATAGCATGCTGTGTTTACAGGCATCTGCCAAAAGTATTTTGGTAGATTTGAGTCGCTTAGCATAGTTCTAGCAAGCTCTATCAAGGATCTATTCTTTCTCTCAACGACCCCATTTTGTTGTGGTGTTCTTGGTGCAGAAAAATGTGAAAAATTGCCATTTTTCTTCACAAAATTCTTCAAATGAAGTATTTTGAAATTTCTTCCATGATCACTTCTAATTGATACAATTTTGGCAGATTGTTCATTTTGGACTAGCTTGGCATAGTTTTTAAATGCCTTAAAAGCTTCATTTTTATTTGACAAAAATAAGGTCAAGTGAACCTTGAGTAATCATGAACATAACTAGTCCATATGAGTTTCCACCAAGACTTTTGGTTCTTGATGGACCAAACAAATCCATATGTATCAATTGTAGTGGTCTAGAAGTTGAAATGACATTTTTAGGTTTGAAAGAACTCTTTTGTTTGTTTGCCTTTTTGACAAGCGTCACATAATTTATCCTTTATATTTTTATTTGGTAAGCCTACAACAAGATATGCTTGACCAATTTGTTTTAAATGATCCATGTGAATATGAGCAAATCTCTTATGCCATAGCCAAGCATCATTATTGTCGCTTACCAAAAGACATTTCATTTTTAAGGATTAAATCTTCAAAATTAAGTATGAAAATGTTTTGAAACGCCTTACCAACAAACTGAGTTCATTTGTAGCTTCATTTTGGATGATGCACTCATCTTTATTAAAAACTATCTTGTATCCTTTGTCACAAAGCTGGCTGATGCTTATGAGATTATGTTTTAGACCTTCAACATATAGATATCTTCAATTGAGGGAGATGGTTGCGTGTACCAACTTTTCCAATGGCCTAAAATTTTTCCTTTGTTGTTGTCTCCATTTACTACATGTCCCTTTGACTCAAGTGTTAAAGCTGAAAATTTGTATATATCACCCGTCATGTGTTTGGAGCAGCCACTATCATAGGTACCACATGTTTGAGTTCTTTTTGTTGCTTACCTACAAAATTGAAATCAAACTTTATTAGGTACCCAATGTGCTTTGGGTCCTTGATGGTTAGTACCTTTCTTACCCATATGAAATGACCTTTTTGGAACACTAATGTTTCTAATATGACATGTATTAGGTAGTATGACCATGAGACCACAATAAGAACAAGTTAGAGATTAAATCTACTATTAGTAGCATATGTATGAGATCATCCTTTTTCATAACTATTAATCTTTTCTTGATTAGATTGACTACTTGCTTTAACAAAAATAGTTTTGTTAAATTTGGTTTATTCAAAATTTTGAATATCCAAGACCACTTTTGTCATTTGAGTATCTTTGCATGTTTAGAACATTTTTCAATCCTAATTGTCCCTTTTCGTACCGTTCAATCACTCTATTTAATTGAACAATTTTGAAAAGAGAGGGATTCACATTTATTTGCATGCAGAATTCTGTTTAGTTTTTCAGAATTTTTCTCCAATATCAACTTTTTCTTGTAAACTTGAGATTTGTTTCTTTTGTGTTGATACTAGTTTACACAGATTTTTACACTCAATAAAGTAATTCTTTATTGCGTTTTGAGCATCATTGTATTCTATAATTAATCTTATTAGTCTTATTCATAATGAGGAGAGTCTATATTACTAACCTCTTCATCATCTGATTGATGCGAGGCCATTAATGCAACTATTGGCGCATTCTTCACTTTCTGTTTCTGAAGATGAATTACTTCATTGTCTTCTCCAAGCTATGTATGCTTTCTTGAAGTCTTTCTTTCGTGTTGACATTCTTCTAGCAAGGTTTGGGCAGTCTGCTTTAATATGTCCTTGTTTTCCACATTCGAAGCAAGTGAAGTTTTGATTCGATGATAGAATTATCTTTTCTTCTTGAAGCTTTTCTTTTTGAATGTTCTATCGTTTTTTAAGAAATTTACCAAATTTCTTAACAAGAGGATAATATTTCATTCTTCATCTGAATCATTATCTTGCTTGTGTTCTCTTGATTCGGTCTTTTAAAGCAAATTTTTTGTTCTTCTTTTCTTGACTTTCATTTTGTTCTAGCCTTCCGAGTTCGATTTCTGCTCTTGAAGTTTTCCAAATAGTGCAGAAAGAGACATCTTGGATAGGCTTCGTTTTTCCGATATGCTGTAACTTTTGGTTGCCATGCCCTTGTCAATGACTTTAGTACTTTTTAGATTTAGTTCATCATTGTGAAGATTTTCCGTAGTGCTGTCAAATGATTGGTTAATTGGGAGAACCTTTTCTGAAAATCTAGAAGATTCTCCGGACTGATGCGAAATAACTCCATTTATTCTTGTGATAGTGTAGTTGAGTTTGGATCTTTTACCTCAATGGTGCCTTCGTGAGTTACTTCCACGTATCCATATTTCTTTTGCTGTTACACAGATGAGTATGCGGAAAAACTCATCCATTCCTAGGTGCAGATTGTAATATATTCTTAGCGCTTTTTATTCAAAACCAATACTTTCCTTTGTCATCATCTGTCCATGGCCTTTTATCTAATTTCTTCTTTGTTATTGATGACTGTTTTTGGAATATGGGGACCGTTTTCTACTGCTTCCCATATGTCATCTCCTTGTGCTTCGTGATATGCTTGCATGCGTATTTTCCAGAAATCGTAGTGTTCTCCAACAAAACATGGTGGCTTGGTACTGCTACCACCATCTCTAAAAACAGGTTGTGCGGAAGCCATGAGTAATTGATCGAGGAATAAGTTACCTTAACCTGCTCTGATGCCAATTGTTAGTATAGAAGTACGCCTAAGAGGGGGGGTGAATTAGGTGTTAGTAAATTTTCTTGTTTTTTGTGATATGGTAGTTGGATTTTCTGAGTTTAAGAACAAGGCTTAATAATATTTGCAGTAAGTAAATGAACACTTTAAGATTTATCCTGGTTCCCCTTATAACCAAGGGTACGTCCAGTCCTCTTGCACACCACAAGAGATTAATCCAATACTTGTCAGAAAATGTACAACTCCCACCCTGGGATTCTTGCTATAAAACTTCTAACAATACTTCTAAGATAGCACACCATTATCTTACTTGTACAAATGATACAATAAGGTTTGAATGAGTCTAAGATGTGGTATATTGATAAACAACTCAATAGTAATTCAAGTACTTGAGAACTTTTAGAATGATATGAAAATCTAATGCAAGTACTTAGAAAAATCAGAATTTTGTTCAAAGTTGTTTTATGAATTAATTCAAGGATGGTTAATTTTTGATCTGAATTTATGGGGTATTTATACTCCATAAAACATCCTTTCAGATTCGTGGCCATTGATCCAAGAGGTTTGATGAAAAATTACAATGTTCTAGAGGCATTCCAGATCTAAAAAATTGTAATATTTCCAGGTGTATCCGAATACAGTATATGTGTATTCGAATACACGTCTTTGTAACGTTCAAAAAATTCAAATTTTACATCTTGTATTCGAATACACATCAGTGTAGTCGAATACAGATTAATGTATTTTAGCCTCTGACTTAACTTGTATTCGAC
>PGTU02010774.1:0-10870 GCA_002896215.2 Cicer echinospermum | reverse complement strand
GTAATCCATAAACACTACTGGTGCATTAGTCACACCAAAAAGCATAACCAAATACTCATAATCGCCATAACGGGTTCTAAAGGCAGTTTTAGGGATATCAGAAGACTTCACTCGGATCTGATGATAACCTGATCTCAAGTTGATCTTACTAAACACACAGAATCCTCTCAATTGGCCCATAAGGTTATCTATCCTGGGTAGCGAATACTTATTCTTGATTGTCACTTTATTAAGTTGGCGGTAATCCACACACAACCTCATAGAGCCATCCTTCTTCTTAACCAACAACACAGGTGCACCCCATGGTGATACACTAGGCCTTATAAATTGTTTATCTAAAAGCTCTTCCAATTGCTTCTTAAGCTCAAACAATTCGAAGGGAGACATCCTATACGATGCCATTGATATGGGTCCAGTACCTGGTACAAGGTCAATGCTAAACTCATTCTCACGCTCTGGTGGTAAACTAGTGACATATTCAGGGAATACTTCAGGGAATTCACACACAATAGGAACATCTCGTATTACCACTTTTTCTTCAAATTCCAATCAGGCTAGGATCATGTATAACTGGGCATCTTCTTTCAAGAGTGCCTTCACTTGGTTGGCGGATATATTGCTAGGCTTATCCCTCTCTTCTGACTCCATGAATTCAATGGTTTTAATAAAAAAATCTACACGGACACGGTTGGCAAATAGCCAATCCATACCAAGAATCACATCAACCAGACGCAAAGGTAAACACACTAAGTCAACTCGGAAGTCCCTTCTACACACATGGATAGAAATGTCAAGACAAACACTAGAGGTATCAACATAATCACTAGTTGGGGTATTCACAATCAAATCATACTGCAAATGAGATACAGGTAGTCCTAAACGTCTAAACAGTCAAGAGACACAAAGGAATGAGTGCACCAACAATCAAATAGCATAAATAAAAGAGTATCACTTTTATGAGAACATTGTACCTTGGATCAAGTTTTGTCTTTCTTTAGACGCTCTGCACCCCACTGAGGGCAAGCTCTTCCATTGGATTTAGGTCGGCGGCTTGGAACTCTGGTTTCCAGGTTGTGGAGTTTTCCTTGAGGTAGGGGCATGTGGTGCTAATTGTAGGTCTTGTTTAGTTTGACAATTAAAACAAGTAATTCAATAGCATCTTCTACATTCATATTTCATGTGACTTGGTTACCACACCTTTGACATCGGATTAGGAGTAGCTGAGATCCACCATTATTGCCAATTGTTGTTGCCTCGAGACTTGACTCCTGTTGTTACTATTTCCGTTACTAACTCCTGTCCATTGGGGTTTCCTCTACCACTCCCATAACTATAACATTCCATTTCTTTTTCCGTACACCTACTAGCTCCTTTTTCAGCTAAAAACTGTAATTGTTTGATAATTCAGATGACTTAACCGATCTTACTAGGAGGAAAGAGTAAGGTTCCCTCTCTATTTGATTGCTATGGCCTCTTGTTCTTCTAGGTTCCAGTGTTGCTGGTAATATGGCTCTTCAGCACGACTATCCTCATCATAAATCCTATCTTATTCACTACCTTAGGAAAGTCACAGATCTCTTGCATTCCAACCTATTCTGAGATCTGACCTAAGTCCATTTCATACTTGATTGCATTAGAATCTTTCTCTTGCTCTCCAACATAGAGTGGATAGTAGCTTAGATAATAACCTCGAATTAGTAGCATACTCCGCTACTGACATATTCCCTTGTTCCAATTAACAAATTTCCATCTCCTTTCTATTACGAAATATCTCAGGGAAATACTGTAATTAGAAATGTTCTTGAATATACCCAAGTAATGCTAGTGTTTGAAATCCGACACGAACTCGAACACAGTTATAAATTTAGGAGAAGCAATGCTTAAAAGAGTCTCTCGATCCCCGATTTCATCTGGACTTTGTAGAGCGATTTTCTTACCCCTCGACAAAAAGGACGGCGAAAATCTATATTTTTAGACCAGACTTTGGTAGTGTTTGAAATCTAGCGTGGAACTCGGAACACAGTTATGAATTTTGGAGAAGAATGCTATAAGGGTCTCAAGTCCTAGATTTCATCGGGAATTTTCGGGCGAATTTCGTACAGCCCGACTAAAATGGACCAAAAATCCGTATTTTTGAACTAGACGATTGTTTGTGTTTAAATCTGATGCGGAACCTGAAACACAGTTTTAACTTTAGAAGAAGAATGTTATAAGGTTCTCTCGGTCCTCGATTTCATGTGGACTTTAGTGCGATTTTCGTACTACCCGACTAAAAATGGACCGAAAATCGGATTTTTGAACAAGCAAGGCTAGATTTTGAAATCTGACGCAGAACCGGAAACACATTACAAATTTAGTAAGAAGAATCCTAACAGTGGTCTCCAAGTCCTCGATGTTCATCTGTACTTTTTGGCGATTTTTCTTACGCTAAAAAAAAATGAAACGAAATGTATTATTCGGGACCAGATGATGGCTAGTGTTTTAAATCTGATGTGGAATCTGATAAACATTTTTATAATTAAGGAGAAGAATGTTGTAAAGGTCACCCGATCCCTCGATTTCATCTGGATCTTTTCGGGGATTTTCTTACCACAAGACAAAATGGACGAAATCCGTATTTTTCGGACCCAACGATGGCTACGTGTTTGAATGATGACGCGGAACCCGAAGCACAATTATAAATTTTGGAAAAGAATGCTACTAGGTTCACGGTCATCAATTCATTATAAACGTTTCAAGCGATTTTTGAACCATCGACAAAAAAAAGGACCGAAATCCGTATTTTCAAAAATAGACTATGGCTAGTGTTTGAAATCTAACGCGGAACACGAAACAAGGTTATAAATTTAGAAGAAGAAAGCTATAACGGTTTCTCGGTCCTAGATTTCAGTGGACATTTCCGAGCGATTTTCGTACCACCTGACTGATAGTGTTGAATAAGAATCTATAAGGGTCTCCTGGTCGTCGATTTGATTGACTTGTTAGGGATTATTCGTACCAACTAACAAAATTGGACTGGAAATCATATTTTTCGAAACAAGACTATGGTTAGGTTTGAAATCTGACGCGGAACCTGAAACACAACTATAAATTTAGAGAAGAATGCATAATGGTCTCACTTATCCTCGATTTATCGGGACTTCTTGGCGATTTCTTACCACCCAACAAAAATGGACTGAAATTCGTATTTTCGGACTAGACGTGGTAGTGTTTAAAATCGAGCGTGGAAGCCCGAAAAATCGTATATAATTTCTGAGAAGAATGCTATAAGGGTTTCTACACCTCGATATCATTTGGTCTTTTTTGGGCGATTTTTTCGTAACACACGACTAAAATGGACGAAATTCGTATTTTCGAACAAAACGATGGTTAGTATTTGAAATCTGTCGTGGAACCAGAAATCCAATTATAAATTTTGGAGAGAATGCTATAAAAGTCTTCCGGTCCTCGATTTGATCTGGACTTTTTGGACGATTTTCGTTACCACCCTACTAAAATGAACCAAAATCTGTATTTTCAACAAACGTTGGTTACTACTTGAAATCTGACACAGAACCGAAACAAAGTTATAAATTTGGAGAAAAGAATAATATAAGGGTCTCTCGGTCCTCGATTTTAATCTGGACTTTTCGGGCAATTTTCGTAACCCTCGACCAAAAAGATTGAATATCTTTATTTTCAAACCTGACGAGGGCTATGCTGGAAATCTAACGCAGACCCGAAACACAGTTATAAATTTTGGAGAAGAATGCTATAAGGGTCACCCCGTCTCTCGTTTCATCTGGATATTTCGGGCAATTTTCGTACCATCGACAAAAATATGGCAAAAATCTGTATTTCGGACCCAAACGATGGCTAGTGTTTGGAATTTTGACGGCAACCCGATCCACAGTTATAATTTTGGAGAAGAATGCTATAAGGGTCTCACCGGTCCTTGATTTCATGTGGTCTTTTCTCGTGTCGATTTTCGTACCCCATCGATCAAAAATATGCCAAATCTGTATATTTCGGAACCAGACAATGCTAGTGTTTTGAATTTGCGCGCAACCCGATCCACAGTTATAAATTTTGGAGAAGAATGATATAAGGGTCTCCCAGTCCTCGATTTCACTTGGATATTTCGGTCGATTTTCATAGCACCCGACTAAAATGGACCGAATTTCGTATTTTCGAACAAAAAATGGTTAGTGTGTTGAATCTTGCACGAAAACACAATTATAGACGATGGCTAGTGCTTGAAATCTGATTCGGAACCCGAAACACAATTATAAATTTTTAGGAAGAATGCTAGAAGGGTATCCTAGTCCTCGATTCATCTGGTTCTTTTCGAAGCGATTTTTGTTACCACTCTACCAAAAATAGACTAAAAAATCGTATATTTCGGAACAGACGATGGCTAGTGTTAAAATCTGGGGTCGAGCCCAAAAAATAGATAAAAATTTTGTGAGAGAATGCTATTAAGGGTCTCCTGGTCCTCGATTTCATCTAGACTTTTCCAAAATCTGTATTTTTGAACACAATGTTTGTGTTTGAATCTGACATGGAACCCGAAACAATGTTATAAATTTGGAGATAATGCTATAAGGTCTCTCGTACACATGTAAAATAATGGACCGAATTCGTATTTTCAAAAAAGCAATTGATAGTGTCGAAATCTGGCGCGGAACCCGAAATAAAGTTATAAATTTTGCAAAAGAATGCTATAATGGTCTTGCAGTCTTTTCGAACCAGACGATGGCTAGTGTTTGACAATCTGTGCCGCGGAACCTGAAACATAGTTATAAATTTTAGAGAATTCTATAGGGTCTCTCGGTCTTCGTTTTCATCGGACAATTCGGGCGATTTTCGTACCCACCTCATTCAAATGGACCGAATCCGTATTTCGAACAAGACGATTGCTTGTGTTTAAAAATCTGACGCGGAACCCGAAAGAATTATAAAAAAGACCAATCATCAGTATTTCAGACGCAGACGATGGCTAGTGTTTGAGACTACGAGCCTGAAAAACATTTATAAAATTTTTGGAGAAGAATGCTATGAGGGTCTCCCGTCCTCGATTTCATCTGTACTTTTTGGACAATTGTCGTACCACGAACAAACATGACCCAAAGCCCTAGTTTCGGACCAAACGATGTGGTGTTTGAAGTATAAGACCAAAACCCAAATCACGTTACAATTTAGAGAAGATGCTATAAGGTCTCCTTGTTCTTAATTTCATCTAGTCATTTTTCGTGCGATTTTTAATCTTCCCGAAAAAAATCGACCGGAATTCGTATTTTCATACAAGACGATGGCTAGTGTTTGGAATGCTGATGCGGAACCCGAAACACCAATATAAATTTTGGAATAGAATAATGCTATAAAGAGGCTCACGGTCCTCGACTCATTTGACTTTCATGCGATTTTCGTCCCTCGACAAAAATGGACAACCGTGTGTATTTTGACCAGATGATGACTAGTGTTGAAATCTGGCGCGGAACCTGAACATAGTTATAAATTTAGAGAAGATTTGCTATAAGAGTCTCTCAAAGCACATTCATCAGGACTTTTTCTAGGCGATTTTCGTACCATTCGACAAAAATGGACCTAAATAAGGATGGTGGTACGAAAATCCCGATATGATCTAGACTTTTCAAGCAATTTTTGTACCACCCGACAAAAATGGAACGAAATTCTTTTTTAGATCAAATGATGGCTAATGTCAAAATATGACCCGAAACAATTTTAAAAATATTTAGGAGAAGAAGGATTGTAATTATACATTATTTGACAACTCTATTTATTAATGTTTTATTATATTCGTTATATAATTTTTACTACTAATGATGAAATAATAAATATAATAAAATAGAGTTGTCAAATAAAAGTAATAATTACCAATTAATTTTGCAACTTCAATTTTGTATATGTTATTATACTATTCGTTATTTCTACAAACTACATACGAATAATAATACATATAATAATACAGAGTGTCAAATAAATATTATTATATTTATTGTAATTCTATTTATTGATTATATTATTTCTTCATTTTAAGTTTGACTGCATAACTCGAAAAATAAATAAGTGTCAAATAAATATGTAATTTTATTATTTTATTTGAAACTCGAAATTTTTATATTTATTATTATCATTGTTTCATAGTTTTACTTACATAACACAAATATAAATAACTATAATAAAATAGAGTTGTCTCACATCATAATAATTACATATTTATTTTACAACTCAATTTTTATTTATATGTGTTATTATTTTTGTTATTTAGTACAAACTACAATACGAAGATAATAATAACATATAAATAAATAGATTGTCATATAATATATAATTATTACTTTATTTGACAACCTCTATTTACTATATGATACTATTATCTTATCGTCATGTAATTGTACTTTATAACGAAGATAATAGAAAGATATAATAAAATAGAGTTGTTTAGTTTTAGTTATATATTGTTATTAACTTTGTTTTATAGTTTTAATTCGTAATGAAGATGATAATAACATATAATAAAATAGAGTTGTCAAAAAAATATATAATTATTTGTTTATTTGACAACTCAATTTTGTTCTATGTTATTAGTATAACCGTTTTTATAGTTCTACCTCATAACTAAGATAATAATAACATATAATAAAATAGAGTTGTCAAACAAATAAGTTATAACGAAGTAAATAATAACATATAACAAAATAGAGTTGTCAAATAAAGTAATAATTACATTTTTATTTGACTACTCAATATTTTTATATGTTTTTATTATTTTCTTTTTGTAATTGTACTAAATAACGAAATTAATAATAACATATAACAAAATCAAGTTGTAAGTTAAATACAAAACAAAGATAATAATAATATATAACAAAATAGTTTGTCAAATAAACATCTAAGTATTACATTATTTGACAACTCTATTTTGTTTAATTTTATTTATCTTCATTTATGATTTTATTTCATAACAAAGATAATAATAACATATAATAAAATAGTGTTGTAAATAATTAATAATTACTTATTCTTTACAACTCAATTTTGTAATATGTATTATTATCTTCTTTATGAAGTAAAACTATAAAATGAAGATCATAATGACCATATATAAAAGAGAGTTGTCACATAAATATGTAAACTATTAATTTATTTGATATTTCTATTTTATCATATTTTTATATCTTCTGTAAGTTTTGACTGCATACGAATATAGTAATAACATATATAAAAATAAATTTGTCAAATAAATATAAATTATTACTTTATTAACACTCTATTTTATTATATGTTAGTATTGTCTTCGGTGTGACAGTACAACTACATATAACGGAAAATCAATATAACATATAATAAACTAGATTCTCAAATAAAGTAATAAGTACATATTTATTTGATAAACTCAATTTTATTATATGTTATTATTATATTTGTTATGTAGTAAAACAATAAAATGAAGATAATAATAACATATAATAAAATAGTGTTTTCAAATAAAGTAATAATTACTTATTTATTAGCAACTCTATTTTATTAAATATTTATTATTGTCTTCGTTTTGTAGTTGTACTCAAATAACGAAGATAATTATAACATATAATTAATAATTTTATATTTTTTTGACAACTCAATTTTGTTATATTTTATTATTATCTTAGTTATTAAGTATAACTACAAAACGAAGATAATAATAACATATAATAAAATAGTATTTTCAAGTAAAGTAAAAATTACATATTTATTAGACAACTCTATTTTATTAAATATTATTGTTAATTTCATTTTTTAATTGAACTTAATAACGAAGATAGTAATAACATATAATAAAATAGATTTGTCAAATAAATTAATTATTACATATTTATTTGACAACTCAATTTTGTTATATGTTATTATTATCTTTGTTATTAAGTACAACTACAAAACGAAGATAATAATAACATTTAATAAAATAGTGTTGTCAAAGTTACTTTATTTGAAAACTCTATTTTATTAAATGTTATTATTATATTCGTTTTATAGTTGTAGTTAATAACGAAAATTGTAATAACATATAACACAATTGAACTATTAAATAAATATGTAATTATTACTTTATTTGACAACTCTATTTTATTATATTTTATTATTATCTTCATAATATAGTTGTACTACATGACGAAGATAATAATAACATATAATTAAATAAAGTTTTCAAATAATGTTCTAATTACATATTTATTTGATAAACACAATTTTATTATATGTTATTATTATCTTTGTTATGTAGTAAAACAATAAAACGAAGATAATAATAACATATAATAAAATAGTGTTGTCAAATAAAGTAATAATTACTTATTTATTAGACAACTCTATTTTATTAAATATTATTATTATCTTCGTTTTGTAGTTGTACTTAATAACGAAGATAATAATAACATATAATAAAATAGGGTTGTCAAATAATTAATTATTTTATATTTATTTGACAACTCAATTTTGTTACATTTTATTATTATCTTTATTATTAAGTATAACTACAAAACGAAGATAATAATAACATATAATAAAATAGAGTTGTTAAATGAATTAATTTTGACATATTTATTTGACAACTCAATTATGTTATATGTTATTATTATCTTTGTTATTATGTACAACTACAAAACGAAGATAATAATATTATTTAACAAATCAGATTAGAATAACATTTAATAAAATATTATTCTCAAATAAAGTAATAATTACATCTTTATTTGACAACTATATTTCATTATATGTTATTATTATGATCGTTTTGTAGTAATATTTTGCAATGAAGATAACCCTATATACTATAACCCGAACCTCAAACCCAAAACCTTAAACCTTAAATCCTAAACCTTAAACCCTAAACCCTAAACACTAAATCCGAAATCCTGAACCTTAAACTCTAAACCTTAATCCCTAAACGTCATTTCTTAAACCCTAAACACCCTAACACACTGAACCCTAATAAAATAAAGATGTAATTATTACTTTATTTGACATCTCTATTTTTTTTATATGTTATTATTATAACATAAATTAAATTAGAGTTGTCGAATAAACTAATAATTACATATTTATTTGACAACTCTATTTTATTATATGTTACGGATTTTAGTCCATTTTTTTCGGGTGGTACGAAAATCTCCTAAAAAGTCTAGATGAAAATGAGGAGCGGGAGAGACGTTTAGCACGCTTCTCCTAAATTTATAATTATGTTTCGGGTTAGATTTCTAACACTAGCCATCGTCTGGTCAGAAAATACAAATTTTAGTCCATTTTTGTGAGGTGGTACGAAAATCGTCCGAAAAGTCCAGATGAAATCGAGGACTCGAAGACCCTTATAGCATTTTTCTCCTAAATTGGTAACTGTGTGTCGGGCTCGGCGTAATATTTCAAACACTAGCCGTCGTTTAAACCAAAAATACAAATTTCAGTCCATTTTTGTTTTGAAGTACGAAAATCACCCGAGAAGTCCAAATGAGATCGAGGACCAAGAGACTCTTTTGGAATTCTACTCCAAAATTAATAATTGTGTTTTCGGTTCCGCGTCAGATTTCAAACACTAGCCATGTTCTGGTCCAAAATTATAGATTTCTGTCCTTTTTTGTCGAGTGGTACGATAATCGCCCAAGAAGTCCAAATGAAGTCGAGGTTCGGAAGATTCTTATAGAATTCTTCTCCTACATTAAAGACTGTGTTTCGGGTTCCGTGTCAGTTTTCAAACACTAGCCATCGTCTGGTCCGAAAATACGGTTTTTGGTCCATTTTTGTTGTTTGGTACGATTTTCAAACCCTAGCAATCAGATTTCAAACCCTAGCCATCATCTTGTACAAAAATAAGAATTTTGGTCCATTTTTGTCGGGTGTTACGATTTTCGCTCGAAAAGTCCAGATGATATCGAGGACTGTGAGACTCTTATAGCATTCTTCTCCTAAATTTAAAATTGTATTTCGGGTTTCGAGTTTCAGATTAGATTTCAAACACTGGCCATCATCTGGTTCATAAATATGGATTTCAAAATAATAATAACATATAACAAAATTGAGTTGTAAAATAAATATGTAATTATTACTTTATTTGACAACTTTACAACTCAATTTGGTTATATGTTATTATTACTTTCGTTATTTAGTACAACTACAAAACGAAGATAATAATAACGTATAATAAAACAGAGTTGTCAAATAAATTTGTAATTATTAATTTATTTGATAATTCTATTTTATGATATGTTATTATTATCTTCATTTTAAAGTTTGATTGCATAACGAAGATAGTAATATCATTTAATAAAATAGACTTGTCAAATAAATATGTAATTATTACTTTATTTGACAAGTCTATTTTGTTATATGTTATTATTATCTTTGTTATGAAGTAAAACTATAAAACGAAGATAATAATAACTTATAATAAATTAGAGTTTCCAAATAAAGTAATAATTACATATTTATTTGACAGGTCTATTTTACTAAATAATATTACTATCTTCGTTATGCAGTCAAACTTTAAAATGAAGATAATAAAATAGAATTATCAAACAAATTAATAATAATTACATATTTATTTGACAACTCTCTTTTATTATACATTATTATTATCTTCGTTTTGTAGTTGTACTAAATAACGAAAATAATAATAACATATAACAAAATTGAGTTGTAAAATTAATATGTAATTATTACTTTATTAGACAACTCTATTTTATTATATGTTATTATTGTCTTCTTTATGTAGTAAAATTATAAAACGAATATAATAATAACATTTAATAAAATAGAGTTGTCAAATAATGTAATAATTAAATAGCATTCTTCTCCTAAATTTATAATTGTGTTTCGGGTCATATTTTGAACATTA
>PGTU02010771.1:0-14320 GCA_002896215.2 Cicer echinospermum | reverse complement strand
TTCAAGTAATCCACTCGAGATCTTAATCATTCCGAATTTCAAAATTCCCGGTGCAAACTCTACGTTCAAGTGCAAGTCTCTAAAAGCTTCCCACAACTCTTGTTGTCTAGCCATAATCAGTGAAGACACCGATACACTTCTTCTGCTCAACGCATCAGCCACTACATTGGCCTTCCCAGGGTGGTACTGCAGTGTGAAATCAAAATCCTTGAGAGTCTCCATCCATCGTCTCTGGCGCATGTTCAGCTCCTTCTGATCAAACAAATATTTCAAGCTCTTATGGTCGCTGAACACGGTGAACGTGCACCCATATAAATAATGCCTCCAGATCTTTAATGCAAAAACAACCGCGGCAAGCTCCAAATCATGAGTAGGATAGTTCCTTTCGTGAATCTTCAATTGTCTCGAGGCATAAGCCACAGCTTTCTTGTGTTGCATCAGAACACATCCTAACCCTTGGTGAGATGCATCACAATAAACTTCATAGGGTTCTTCCGATTGCGGTAATACCAATACAGGTGAGGTCGTCAATTTCCTCTTCAGTAACTGGAAGTTTTCTTCACACTTCTCCGTCCATGCGAACGGTTGATCTTTTCTGGTAAGTTGTGTCAATGGAGCCACAATTTTAGCAAAACCCTCGATAAACCTCCTGTAGTACCCTGCCAGTCCTACAAAACTCCGTATGTCAGTGACAGTCTGAGGCTGTTTCCAAGCAAGAACCGCCTCAATCTTAGCCGGATCTACAGCGATTCCTTCCTTGGTTATCACATGTCCCAAGAAATTCACTTTCTCTAGCCAAAATTCACACTTCGACAGATTGGCATACAATCGCTTCTCGCGTAAAATCTCAAGAACTTGTCGCAAATGTTCTCCATGCTCTTCTTCAGTCCTTGAATAAATCAATATATCATCAATGAATACCACCACGAATTTATCAAGGAACGAATTAAAGATCCTGTTCATGTAGTCCATGAAAATTGCCGGTGCATTGGTAACTCCAAACGGCATAACCAGGTATTCATAATGTCCGTAGCGGGTTCTGAAAGCTGTTTTCTGAATGTCTCCTTCCCTCACTCGGATCTGATGGTAACCCGACTTCAAGTCAATCTTCGAAAATATCGCGGCCCCTCTCAATTGATCCATCAAATCATCGATTCGTGGCAAAGGATAACGATTCTTGATAGTTGCCTTGTTAAGCTGTCTATAATCCACACATAGGCGCGAGCTTCCGTCCTTCTTCTTAACTAGCAAAACTGGAGCACCCCATGGTGATACACTTGGTCTGATGAATTTCTTCTCCAACAAGTCTTCAATTTGGCCTTTGAGCTCATTTAATTCCAATGGCGACATTCGATAAGGTGCCATTGAAATGGGTCCCGTTCCTGGGTGCAAATCAATGAAGAATTCCACTTCTCTTACCGGTGGCAATCCTGGAATTTCCGTTGGAAATACATCCCGATACTCGTTGACAAGTATCACATCTTCTATTTCCACATTTATCTTTGCCTCTACATTTGCTAGAGACAAAAACTCATGAGTCCCTTCACTTAGCGACACTCGGAGTTTGTTAGCAGCTAAATACTTAACAACTCCTGGTTCGGGGAAAAGAACCAATTTACGAGCACAATCCAAGATCACATAGTGATAAGACATCCAATCCATACCGAGGATGACCTCGAGTGATTGTAGCGGTAAACAAATTAGATTAACCAAGAAATCCCTATTCTGTATAGCCATTCGACAATGTAAACATGCAGAATTTACGGTTAAGGTCTTAGCAGGTGTGGAAACAACCAAATCAAAAGGTAAAGCAGATACAGATAACTTCAGGCGATTCACACAGTCCAAAGCAATGAAGGAATGGGTTGCCCCCGAATCAAAGAGTGCAGTTAGAGTGTTACCTGCAATCTCACAATCACGCTGAATCAGATTACCAGATGGATTTCCCTCTTCAGCATTCACACAATAAATGCGTCCTCTAGCAGTAGGACGGGTAGCCCTAGCTACATTCACCACTGGTTCCACCTTTGGAGCCGTGCACTCCCTTGCCATGTGCCCCGACTTCTGACAATTGTGACAGATGGGGATGTTAGTGGTACAAGCACTAGCATAGTGTCCTTCTCCCCCACATCGGAAACATCGAAGCACTTGCCCCATTTGCCTTCCGAAATTCTGGTTCCCGGGCGACTCTGTCCACCGTTGTTATTCTGGGGGCGATTATAAGGTTTAGCCACTTGTTTTCCCCTATTCTGATAATTCGCCCGACTAGGGCCTCCCGAATTAAAATTCCCTACTCGGCTAGCCCTCTTGTTCTTCATATCTTCCACTTCTCTACATTTCTCTACCAGTGCTTGGAAACGTTGAATTCCCAAAGGTAAGACGGAATCTTGAATCTCATACTTCAATCCGTCTTGGAAACGATGACACATGAATGGTTCATCAATTTCTTCACGGAAGAACCTGAAATGCCTCGATAGCGATTCAAATTTCGCAGCATACTCACCCACAGTCATGCTCCCCTGGTGAAGTTTCAGAAAGTCGTCACCCAACTTAGTCCTGGTACTCATCGGAAAGTATTTGTCTAAAAACTTTCTTTTGAACGATTCCCAGTTCACCTCCTCGTGGGCTGCTCCCATCAATAACCTTGCACTCCTCCACCAGTACTCAGCATCCCCCAACAGCATATAAGTGGCATAGCTGACCTTCACTCCCTCCTGACACTTTATCATATCAAAGATTTTCTCCACTTCTTGGATCCATTGATCCGCCTTCTCTGAACCCTCATCCCCTTTGAACTTAGGAGGATTGTAACGACGGAAGTCTTCTAACCCCCTTGACTCTGCAGCACGGATCTCTCTTCCCCTCTTTTCAAGATCCCGTTGAGTCTTGGCAGCGGTCTGTGCAGCGACAGAAGCAGCCATGTTATTCATAGCCTCCGCCATTTGATCATTCCTATTAGCGTTGTCTCTCGGAGCGTCATTCCTTCTTGGCGGCATGGTTTCCTATAAAACCATCATCAAGTAGAGTCTTAACACTACTTCAAATAATTCCAAACTAACGTCCGACTAACAACACACAAATATATTGGACTTGACAACTCAAGTCACCTAAACCGACACATGATCAGATAACAACTCCTAACTTATAGGTCGACCTACAATCTATAACCAAGGTTCCACAGCTCCCAAAGAAAACTAAACCTATGCTCTGATACCACAATGTAACACCCCGTTTTTCAAAGCGAGGGTATATTTTTTTTTTTTAAAAGTAATTAAAAACGAACAAAGAAATAAATCAGGAAATGCTTTTGGATAAATAATTGAGTCATTATAAATTACGCAGCGGAAAAGTTTCTTCAATTATAAATCCAAAACATTTTTACATAAACATCAAATGGTACATGGAACCCATTCAAAGATGATATCAAACTGATAATATTTGTATAAGTACAGTTTTCCAAAACTAAAATACTCCAAACCAAAAAGAAGGACCCCTAGTCCCTATACATCATCCTAATCTGATCATCCTACCAAAAAGCTATACACCCTGAGTAATCTCCACGCGCCCCGTGAGATCCTCCTAACACAACAGCAGTCAAGCGTTCCCATCTCCATCCCTGTCCGTAGGGTACGAACCAGTAGGGCCGTCCTGACTCTCATCTGAGGGCAAAGCCCAGATTTCCACAATAGTGTAAAGGGTCACCAACCAGAAAATAACAGTTAACACATAGCAATTAAGTTTTTGAATGCTCAAAACAACTTTTCAACTAAGCATGCGCCTTAACAGGATTTTCAATATGCGAAAAGTTCATACAATACATTGCCAATTAAAATGAAGGTAAAATGTAGTTCTCGATCTCCTAATTAACACATAATAAAACAAGACATGGATAAGTCAAAGAGAAATTAATCATATAACTAAAAATGAGGATTTTCACTGAGCCAATCGATTGGGCAATCGATTGGGGTGAAGATTTTTAATGAAAACAAAGTCCTGGGCTGAATTCAATCGATTGGTAAATCGATTGATTGGTTCCTGAGCCCCTGGTTTCGAGCCAATCGATTTCCTAATCGATTTGGTGAGGGATTCTTTATGAAACAGAATCCTGGGCTGAATTCAATCGATTGGTAAATCGATTGATTGGTTCCTGAGCCCCTGACTTAAAGCCTAATCGATTGGGCAATCGATTTCCTAACTGATTCCTTTAGAAAAATGATTTCGAAATCGATTGGCTAATCGATTTGTGAATTGGCCAAGTCCCTGTTTACCCATCCAATCGATTGGGAAATCGATTTCCCTGATCAGTTTTCCAAAAATTCATGAATTAACTCAAGTCCTTCCAAATCAAGTCCACAACCTAACACTTAGCAATTCCTACGCGATTACTACGACACACAAAGTTTCGATAACCATCATACTTACACACAATAAACAACACATAACACTTAACACCTTCATCTCAGTTATCACGATAAATCAAAATTCGAATCACTCAATCATAAACTCAAATCAAACATGACTCGCGTGCCAGGCACCCTAATGCAATGCGTATATGCCAAAATGCATGGACTCGGAATTCCAAACCAAAACCCTCCTCGAAGGGCCGTAAATCATAATTGTACCGCCTATCGCAGGCCAAAGTACCAATTACCGAGGTGCCACCTATCACGGGTCAGCACGATTTACTAAAATGCGTAAATCATAAACGTACCACCTATCACGGGTCAGTACAGTTTACCGAGGTGTCACCTATCACGGGTCAACACGATTTACTAAAAGAAAAAGCGGGAATCGTAAACGTACCGCCTATCACAGACCAGTACTGTTTACCTAGGTGCCACCTATCACGGGTCAGCACAATTCACCAAAAATGTAAATCGTAAATGTACCACCTATCACGGGTCAGTACAGTTACCATGGTGTCACCTATCACGGGTCAACACGATTTACTAAAATGTAAATCGCAAACGTACAACCTATCACGGGTCCGTACAGTTTACCAAGGTGTCACCTATCACGGGTCGACACAATTTACCAAATGAAATGCATGAGCATACACAGACTCCATTCACAGCAATCGTTAAGCAAATGCAGATATTAAAAGATTCCCCATTTTTAATACCCATTTACTTAAACGACTTTCAAACAACATTAATTAAATAAGTCATTAAGAGATTCCCCGTTCTTAATACCGATTTAACTTAATGATTTTCCAAAACAAAACGTTAAGCAAACAGTCATATTAAGAGATTCCCCATTCTTAATATACTTTTGACTTAAACGATTTTCTCGCAAAACATTCAGTAAACAAGTCATTAAGAGATTCCCCATTCTTAATACTCATTTACCGAAACGATTTTCAAAAACGATAGTTAAGTAACCGAGACATTAAGAGATTCCCCATTCTCAACGCCCAGTTAACTTAAACATTTTCCTCAAATGCACATTAAGTAAACCGAGGTATTAAAAGATTCCCCATTTTTAATACTCGTTTAACTCTAATGGTTTTCAAATTCCACAGAAACAAATTCAAACATACTTTCACATTCAAACCATAATTCACAACAACCACACCAATTAACAAACATCAAGTACGAACACACCAAATACAACGAACACAAATCACGCAACATAACACCCAGATACATCAATTTCATTTACCACGAAACATTCATCACTATAAACAAAACCTAACTCTAAGGTTTTTACCCATAACACACTAGTTTCGTTTTTCCCCAAATCGATACATTTAACCCTAACAAATTCCTTCCCACACAACTACAGATAAGTCCCTAATGCAAGCTAGAAGTTTGGAAGGAGCCCTTACCTCAATGTTAGCTTTATCGAGAGTTTCCGGTTCCGCGAGAAATTCCGGTAAAATCTCCGCTCGCAACGCCGCTTCCAAATTAGTGCACTAGCACCGTAGCACGGAGGTGAGCAACTTTCCCTTCTATCTCTTCGAGAAATGAGGTTTGGATCTAGGAGAAACGGAGGGGTTTGTGTTTGGATCTCAAAAACCGTTTTTCTTCGTTTTCGAATCAAAGAGGAAGAGTGGAGTTACGAAAACCTTGGTCTAACCCTCACCCAACCTTGGGTCACTAGCTTTGAAGAAAAGGAAGCAACGAAAACGAAAAATGGAGAAAGGATGGATTTTGGGTTTATATGCTCACGTGAGTTCAGAGGAAGGAGATGGAAATTCTGAGTTTTCCTTCCTTTCTATTTCTTTCCTTTGCTTTTCCTTTCTTCCTTTTTCCTTCCTTCCTTTATATACTATTTTCTTTTCATTTTCCTTCCTTCTAGTTTTCCTTTCTTTTTCCCTCCAAGCAAACATATAATATATATAATAAATATAACTTAACAAATATCTCAAAATCTAGATATTTATTAAATTACCGTTTCACCCGAAACGCCTTAAATTAACCGTAAGGTATTTACCGCAGTTAAATTCAACTATTTTATCGACGAGAAATTCTAATTGGCATTGAAATATCCTTTTTGATTATAAAATTCCAAAATATTATTAACTTTGGCTTAAAAGCCTCCGAGCCCAAAAATCCAAAATATACCAAAAATACATAAAAGGGTACTTTAAAATTGGGTTTACAACTGTCTTCAATCATTCTTCAATAACAATCTGAAAAAACACTTTGAATATTCTTGATATACAAAAGAACTCTCAATAACACTTGGTTAACATACGGAGATTGCTTTTTCAGATCACAGCAAAAGAGATTATCAACAATCAATAAGAGAGCTGGAAAAGTGATCTTGAAAGACAAGGTTCTCATGAACAATCCTTGAATATCCAGAATCGTGAGAAGTCACATTGACAAAGATTGAATACTTCTTTTTGTTCTTCCTTTATTCAATTTGTAATAATACTTTGAAAAGAAACGAAAGCGAGAAAAGCCAGCTTGAAACTGGTGGCTACTTTCTTGGGTGAGAGTGCTCAACAAGAAAGAGTTGTACTTTGATTCTGTGTTAGATTGCTGAGTATCTACAAGGATCAGAGGGTGATCAATAGGAAAGAGATCATTAAGATAGATAGGTTTCAGGGATGAAACTGGACAATCTGTAATTGATTCTTTCTATTGGAGAAGAAAATCTGAAATCCGATTGGATTTTCAGGACTGGATGTAGGTTGTCAAGTTGACAATTGAACCAGTATAAATTCTTGGTGCAATCTTCTCTAACCCTTAACTCCTTTAATTTTCTATCTTGCAATATTTGTATATGTGATTAATAATTAGATGCATGTTAAACATATTCTGTGTTAGGTAATATTGTTTAATCTGGTAATTTGACTTGCATGCATCTTGGTTAATCTCTTATCCATCTACTTGCAATTGCTAATCTTGTATGCCGCAATTTTAAATTCCGCTGTGTGTATGAAATTGATTTATTTCTTAAAGAACTGATACATTCCGATTATTGCGAGGTCATAAATACCAACAATTGGTATCAGAGCCTGACTTTTCAAGAGGTAACACTCATAAAAGGAATATGGCCTCAAACGATTTTTCTGGGAGAAGGCGCATCGTTAGCAAGACCTCCAGCTTTCAATGGAACAAACTTATATGTACTGGAAGCACAGGATGCTGATATTCCTGGAAGCCAGTGGCATAGACATCCTTGACGCTGTTGAAAACGGTCCATATATTCCCAAGATTGCAGGAACAAATGACTCAATGATTCTCAAGCCTAGAGCCGACTGGTCTGACGACGACAAAAAGAAGGTAGTTATAACGCTAAGGCTAAGAACATTATAACATCTGCTCTATGTGCAGAAGAATTCTTTAGGGTATCAAACTGCAAGTCAGCAAAAGAAATGTGGGACATTCTTCAAGAAAACACATGAAGGAACCACAGATGTGAAAAGAGCTCGCGTAAATACACTTATGCACGAATACGAATTATTCAGCATGAAAAAGGACGAATCCATCAGCGATCTGCAAACCAGATTCACACACATTGTGTGAACAATCTTCACGCATTGGGAAAGCAAGTGGACAACGAACAGCAGATTGGAAAAATTATGAGGTGTCTAACCAGAGAATGGCAGCCCAAAATAACAGCCATAGCTGAATCTAAAGATTTAGCAAAGATGACAACTGCAACATTGTTTGGAAAACTAAGGGAACATGAAATGGAACTGCATCGGCTGGACGAATCAGAAATGGAAAGCCGGAAAAAAAAGAAAGGACTATCCCTGAAGGTTCAAGGCCCAGCAATCGAAAACTGAATCAGATAGCTGCTCAGATCAATCCAGTAGTGATCTGAAGAGCCTGAAATCGGGTTGCTTTCAAGAAATTTAAAGAAGTTTCTGAAGAAGAAAGACAACAAATTCAGAAAGCCATCTAGCTCCAAGACTACTGAAACAAGACCATTACATGCTATGAATGTGGTAAAACTGGTCACATAAAGTCAGAATGCTACAAATTGCAGAACAAGAATAAAGCTACAAAACCAAAAAGGCAAGGAACCAGTCACCTAAAACCAGAAAAGCTTATATTGCGTGGAATGATAACGATGAATCCTCTGCCTCTTCGATGAAGAAGAAGTCAATTTGTGTCTCATGGCAAATACAGATTCAGAATCAGAAAATGAGGTTAGTTCACAATCTAATCCAACATATGATGAGCTACAAGAAGCTTTCAATGAACTGCATGATGATTATGTGAATTCCATAAAACAGTTGTTAAGCACAAAGAAAATGCTTGAAATGAATGAATATTGAACATAAAGAAATTGAAATTTATGTGAACAAATGAAAAAAGATTCACATGAAAATCTGCAAAGTGCATTGAACTTGAGAATACTGTTGCATCATTAAAAATCTAATTTATTGAAGTTTGCTAATAGTAAAAGAGATAAACTAAATGTCATACTTAGCAATCAAAGACATGTTCATGAAAAATCTGGTTAGGATATACACCAAATATGCATGTTAAAAGAAATAAAAAACATATATGGTATTGGTTATATGCAAACTAGAAATGTCAAACATGGTCAAAAACCTGCTATTGCTAAGAGAGTATGTATGACATCTTTACTAAGCCAAATAAACATTCATCCTTTGATGGCAAATGTCATTTCTGTTGCAGAAAGGGACATTTTTGTGTCAAATTGCAAATTTAAAAAAATAGCACAAAAAGGATGGAAGCAAGTTGGATAGCAAAGAATCTGTGTTTGACACTAACCATCCCGGTACCCCAATTTAAATTGGGGACCTAGAAACAAAATTCTTGGATTTTGTATTGGTAGTTGCTTGACATCCACGAAACATTCATGGTATCTAGATACGCGGATGCTCAAAGCACATGACTGGTGACAAATCCAAATTCCTGTCTTAACATTAAAGGAAGGAGGCTTTGTCAATATGGGTGACAAAACAGAGGAAGAGATCATTGGAATTGGTGATGTAGGCAATGAATCAACTGCAGTAATCAAAAATGTGTTATATGTTGAAGGATTAAAACACAACTTACTGAGTATAAGCCAGCTATGTGACAAAGGTTTTCAAGTAAGTTTTTCATCACAATCTTGCATTATTGAGCATAAAGTCGACAAACACATAAAGCTAGTTGAGTGGACAGAATTAACAACAATTTACATGTTGGATTTTCAATTCTGTACCAAGTGCAATATGCTGCTTGTTATCCAACTCAGATGAAACATGGCTTTGGCATAAAAGAATTGCTCACATACACATAAATCATTGTGAATAAACTTTGTCAGCAAACAGTTAGTCTTTAGGTCTACCAAATAGGAAGTCTCTCTAAAGATAGAATTGTTGTGATGCATGTGAGAAGAGTATAAGCTGGTTAAAGAATCCATTTCCCTCTATAAACTGGTTAGAACAAATAGAGTTTTTAAACAACTAGTTCACATGGACCTTTGACCTGCCAAGTTAAGAGTTTAGGTGAAACCTGTATAGGATATGTGCTGGTTGATGATTATTCTTAGATTCACATGGACTTACTTTTAGCTCATAAAGTGATACATTCTCAGTTTTTTTAAAAGTTTTGCTGCTTTGGTTCAAAATGAGAATGATGTTGAAAATTGTTTCAATAAGAAAGTGATCATGGGAGGTGAATTCCAAATGATCTTTTTCAAAAATTTTGCTGAACTACATGGAATCAACCACCAATATTTCTCGCACTAGAACACCACAGCAGAATGGGGGTAGTGGAGAGGAAAATAGATCCCTAGAGAGTTAGCTTAGGACCATGCTTAAGGACTCAACCTAACTAAGTATTTTTGGGCAGATGCAATTAGTACAGCCACTCATGTTGTAAATAGAGTTCTCATTAGGCCCCTGCTTAGGAAAACACCTATGAGCCTTTACAGGGTAGAAAACCAAACCTGTCCTACTTTAGAACTTTGGTTGTAAGTGCTTTGTGTTGAACATGGCAAAGAACACCTAGGAAAGTTTGACCCTAAGGCAGATGAAGGTATCTTTTTAGGATATTCCCAAACTAGTAAAGCTTATAGAATCTACAACAAAAGACAAAAACCATAGAAGAGTCAGTTCATGTAAAGTTTGATGAATCTTTACAGAAACTTGAACAAAACTCCTTCTAAGGTTGTTGACATTTTGGATGAAGTTGTAGAATCTGAACCACTAGAACAACCTATAGCTGACCCTCCAACTAGATCAGACCTTGTAGAACCTATAGAAACTTGCGAGTTTTCTAAGGAATGGAAGTTCAACAGAAACCACCCTTTAGACAACATTATAGGCGATATCTCTAAAGGTGTTGCAACTAGGAGAAGCCTTAGTCAGTTTTGTAACTTTACAGCCTTTGTATCTCATATGGAACCTAAAACATTAAGGGCCTACTAGATAGTGAGGGATACTTGCTATGCAAAGAGGAGTTAAACCAGTTTGAGAGAACAAGGTGTGAGTTATACCTAGGCCAGAGGGTAAGCATGTCATAGGAACCAAATGGAGTGTTCAGAAACAAGTTGGATGAGAATGGTGTGATAACAAGGAACCAAAGCCAGATTAGCAGCAAAAAGGGTTATAGTCAAGAGGAGGGAATAGATTTGATGAACCTATGCCCCAGTAGCTAGACTAGAAGCCATAAGAATTTTAATTGCTTATGCTTGTTGATAATGGATTTTAATCTCTATCAAATGGATGTGAAAAAGTGCCTTTCTCAATGGTGACCTTCAAGAGGAAGTCTTTGTTAGCCAAACACCTGGTTTTGAAATCATGATTTTCCTAATCATGTGTATAAACTTCTCAAAGGCCCTCTATGGGTAAAACAAGCTCCAAGAGCTTGGTATGAGAGCTCAGCAATTTCCTAATTCAACAAAACTTTTCAGAGGAAATGTTGACAAGACCCTTTTCACAAAAACTACTGGACTCATGATATCTTGCTTGTCCATTATATATGTTGATGACAATATTTGGATCTACTAATGATAAACTGTGCAAAGAATTTGAAAATTTGATGAAAGGGTAATTGAAATGTCAATGATGGGTGAACTGTCATATTCTTGGGATTCAAATTAACAAAGCAAAGCAAGGCATTTCATTAGTCAATCTAAATATTGTTCTAGATTTGATAAAGAGAAATTTAACTTTGAAAATCTTAAAGTCCATTGATACACCTATGAGTCAACGGAAATTCTTAGACGAGATGAGAAAGGTAAACCTGTAGATGTCACTAGATTCGTGGTATGATTGGATCTCTGCTCTACCTTACAGAAGCCGACCAAGATTATCATGTTCAGTGATTCTTATCGTGTGCAAGGTATCAATACAAATCGCCAAGGAACTCTTCACTTCAGTGCAGTTAAGAGCATTTCAGATACTTGGTAGGAACTAAGTCTTGGATTGTGTATCCAAAACGATCAACATGTACATGGATTGGTTACTCGGATTCGAACTTGCGATTGTAAACTTTATAGGAAAGTACCTCAGGAACTTGTCATCTGCTTGGAAATTCTCTAGTGTCTTGGTTCCAGTAAGAAGCAAACAAGTCATTGATTGTCTACTGCTGACCTAAATATATTAGCCAGCTGGAAGCGATTGTGCTCAAAGTTTCAATTGGATGAAACAACATAATTGGACCTTCGGATGTCGATTGGAGTACACAGTAAGCTGATCATGTGTGATAACACAGTGCAATCACAGTATACACACAGAAATCCAGTAATGCACTCCCGGTGACCAAACCATTTGAGGATTTAAGACATCACTTCATAGGAGACCCTTTAGAATGAGGTTATCAACTTGAGTATGTGGAACACTAGGAACAGTTAACCGATATCTTCACAAAGCTATGCCAGAGAGAAAAGTTTTTTTGCATATAAGGATGAAACTAGGGATCATTGATCCTACGTGAAGTATGATTTTTGTTGATTCTGGTATTATTTCAGTAATGTTTTCCAGTTAAATCGATTTGGAAAATCGCATTACCAGCATGGTAAATGGTTATAAAATTCAATTTGGGAATCGAATTACTTTAGCCCCCAGGATTCAGAGTTCAGAAATTTCTTTTAAACCTTCACGAGCATCGGTTTGGAAATCGATTAGTTCATTGGTTCAACCTTAAGACAAATCGATTGGACATCGATTAAGTAAAACTGGAACTCGATTTGAACATCGATTTGAAATATGACCGTTACTCTTATTTCTTTTCTAGCCGTTGGAACATTCATCATTACTGAATCGATGAGGATTCCCAGCAACGGTAACCTAATCGATTGGGAAATCAATTTACAAGGTTAAGAGTATAAATAGGAACAGTTCTAAATCGATTTCTGCATTGTAATTTTCCAGATTTTCACTGACTTCTCTTGTCTATTCATCTTCTGTCTCTGTATCTGTTAGTATCTTCATTCTACATTCTATCTACATTGAAATCTACATCAATTATTGATATGGCACGTGTGAAACAGACCCAAGCTCGTACTCCATCACCCTCATCTTCTTCTACAAGTGAAACAACCTTCACCCCACCAACTTTAACAAAGAGAGTACCTATACCCACTCACAAAATTCTTGCCAAAGATAAGGGCAAGGCTCCTGCACCAATCCAAGAGAGATGAAGAGAACGTAAGGAACCCCCAAACAGAGAAGCTCATGGGCTGATGCCATGAAAGAAATATCTCAAAAGAGGAAGAAGAAACCTAATTCTACACCACCCTCCAAGAAGTCTCAGCACCAAAGAAAAGGAGACAACCCTCTCTCTATCAACAGACTTTGCAAAGAGGAAATCATGAGCAAGAATCATGGATTTTGCATACTTTGATGTTGTTGAATTCACGTTTCAGATCATCTCAGATTTCATGGATGGAGAGTTTTCTTTCATCTACACTTGATAGTTTACCCAAGGCTGATAAGGGAATTTTACTCTACTTTCAACGTTGACTCGAAGAAGGGTTTACTGCTTTGTTAAAGGAAAAGGATGCAATGTCTTGTGATGATTTCTTACCCTTGTCAGGATTGCATTTTACGGCAAGTCTATGATGGCAGCTCGGGAAGCTGTACTGCTGATGAAGGTTGGGAAAAGACTCTTGATAGCAAAAATACAGCAGTAAAAGCCTGATGATCGATGGGTTCGTGAATCTATTTCATTGCCCATGGTCAAATGAAGGTTCAACATAGGGATGTGATGTATACACTTACCGTATGCTAGTACCAAGATCATGAAAACCACTGCAGTAGTAAGAAGTTGGAAATAATTATATTATGGGGCTTATCTAAAGAGCTAAGGATGAGTTTGGAGTTGGATGTGCTAAGGCACATGTTGGAAGCATCTCAAAGAAGCTAATGTTACCTTTCCACAGCTGATCACAAAAATTCTCAACATTTCAAGGTTTCCATTAGGTAATGAGGAATCTCACAAAACCACTCTGCGTGTTTGGGAGAATCAATTGTGAATCAAATGATTGAAAAGATTACACGAAATTTGGATAAGACCTCACAGCTGCTGTTGAAACCAGCACAGCCTCAGCCACAACCTCAGCCTCAAACCTGTCACTGCACCAGCTACTCCTGATTTTGTGGCAAAATAATGGAATTCATTGAAGCTCAAATGGCACACAAATGCCAAAGTGCTAGTAATCTCAGTCCAGATGGAAAGCAAGTTTAAGGACTCTGCAGCATCCTTGAACCTCGCGGTTGTTCAGGATGTGGATGCGCATCAGCACACTTAAGGCATCAAGCTGTCGTTTGAAGACATCGCGGATATTGGTCGTCAAAGCAGCAGAAGAACCTAACTCGGATCCCCTAGATACCCCTTGAGGACTCGCGGTGAGGAGACACCAGCTGAGGTTAATACAGCGGCCTCAACCTCTCCCATAG
>PGTU02010770.1:0-11058 GCA_002896215.2 Cicer echinospermum | reverse complement strand
ATTTTTATACTTTATTTGATATTATTAGGAATAAAGGACTAAATCGGGAAAAAAAAAAGATAAAGGACTAAAACGTTACCTGTAATTAAGTTAAGGGACCACGAATGTAATTTAGCCTATATATTATTACATTCATTTATTTTTAATTATCGTGTTTGGAGAAAAAAATATACTTTTATTTATTTGTCGTTTTCAAAATTTAATACAATATTAACTATTTATTTATTCAATTATTAATAAAATAGAGAGAAATAAATATAATAACGTTATAGTAAACTTTTTGAAGTATTATGAAGAAGAAAAAAAGATAAACATTTCACTTAAGAGTAACACAATTTATTTGTTGTATTGATACCTGTAAATAGTCTTAAAACGTCAAATAAAAATAAAAGGAGAAGGGGAGGGTGGTCTTGGAGGAAGGGTTTATTTAGGTGGGAGGTGGAGTAGTATAATTATTTGTTGGTTAATTTTGTTTTGTAGGATGATGTAAATGATGTTTGGTCATGGCATAATTATCGAGGAGGTGAATAAATTGTCAACAATATGTACAAAGATATGACAAATGAAAGTAACGACATAATATCTGTTGTTGTCGTTAAATGCTAGATTGAAATTTTACATTGAAAAGTATATTAAAAATTATATATTCAATTTTTAAAATGTTAAAATTTGTTCAATATAAAATCTCTATTTTTGTATCTTAACAAGTGTCATAAGAGAACTTGTTAGCATGACTCTTAAATAATATATTTACTAAAGATTTGTTTAGTTCAACCAATGGAAGGGGAGGTGGGAAATTTTAAGGGGAAAGGATGAGAGGAGAGGGAAGAAAAGGAAAGTAGATAAATGTTTGGTGTAAAATGAGGAGATGAATAATTTTAATGAATTTGTGTTTGGTTTAAGGAAATGAGAGAGATTTTAAATGTAGTATTTTTAGTTATGTTGAATATCTCTCCTCCAGTTTTTCTTCATCTACCTTTAACCAAACACATCATAAAAAATATACTGATAAGTTAAGAAAATACATATATCATATGAGTTATCAATTATGCAGAAATTTTGTCTAACATACACAAGTAAGATGTTCTTACATCATATACAAATATATTTTCTACCATTAGATCAACCAATTTTATCATATCTCATTTATTTTATTGGCACATATTAATCCATCAATGAAAACAACCTCATACAACGTACATAATAGAAGGCTTATATCCCTTAAACTCCTATTTTCCTATTGGCACTTGTTCATAGAATAATTTCAAGTGAATTAATTTTTTGACTTTTTTTTAAATGAAACAAATATTACATAATAAAACATATATAAAATAATTAAAAAATTGGATACACGAGCAGTAATGCATGGTGCTTCTCTAGTAAAATTAAGGACAATAAATAATATTCGCGATCTTTTAATTTAATTTCAGTTAACGTTTTAGTCTTTTTTTATTTAGTCTTTTATTTTAATTTTAAGTGATTATTTGATCTTTTATGTTTTAAAATGTTAACAATGTTATTTTTTTTATAACAAAATAAAAAAAAATCACGTAAAAATTTCAAACAAAAAAACAAAAAAAATTATATCAATCTTCGAAATATAATGAATTTCATCAAATTCATAACTTAAATATTAAAATAAACTCATATTTTCATATTGTTTATTTAATGAATTTGATATTGTTGGAGATGGAATATAAATTTATTTGAATATTTGAGTTATGCATTTGATGAAATTTACGTTATATTGAAGATGATTATTAATTTTATGAGTTTTATTTAAAAATTTTGATGAATTTTTTGTATAAAAAAAAATAACATTATTGATATTTTGAAACATAAAAATATCAAATTGTCACTTAAAATTAAAAATAAAATAAAATAATAAAAAACTAAAACATCAATTAAAGTTAAATAACCCGTGGTGCTTCAGCCTATAAATAAGTACTCTATCCAAATAAATTTTAAAATAAAATTATTATTCAAAAATTGTATCTAAACATCCAATTATAAAAAAAAAATTGTATAAAAAAATGTTTTTTTTACTATTTATAGTTAGTATATATTAATATTTCATTCGCGACACGGAAGAAAATAGTATAAACGAGCTCCCTCTCTAATGAAAAATAAGTATCTCCCATGGTGATTTACTGATATTCCAGAAAGTTCCACAGTTTGGGCATAGCGTTCAAGCTGAAGGTTCGTGCCTCATCACCCTTCTCCCCTCTTTTCAATTTTTCAGGGCTTTCAACTTCCTACTTTTTCTAAAGTTTTTATCATCTCCTCCATTGTTAGGGTTTTCCTTTGTAGCCGTCGACACTGAATCAGCAATGCCTCGGTACTAAAACTCTATCCTTTACATTTCACCTTTCATCGAATCCATGCCAATTTCATTCATTTTTCTTCTACTTTTCATTTCAGGTACTACTGTGACTACTGCGATACTTATTTGACCCACGATTCGGTAAGTTGCTTCCTTCCCCAATTTCCGATTCTGTTAAATTTCACTTTTATTTTAACCTAGCATGTATACAAAAATCGCTTATTTATTCACCCATCCTCATAACCAGCAAGAAATATTATTTTCTTCAGATAATTTCATTTTCTCATTTTTCGAACCAACATTAATATTAATAATAAGATATGTATTGAAACTTGTACATACGAAGAGACAACGCAATGATGCTAACTTTGTGTTATGTTGCAGCCATCTGTTAGAAAGCAACATAATTCTGGATACAAACACAAGGTGCTGTGAAATTTCTCAATTTTAAAGTAAGGTGCATTGCAATTTAGGCTATATTTGTGAGGCTTGCTAATTGTTTGTTCTTTCAGGCAAATGTGAGGTCTTACTATCAGCAATTTGAAGAGCAACAAACCCAGAGTTTGATTGATCAACGGATCAAAGAACATCTTGGGCAAGCTGCGGCTTTTCAGCAGGTTGGTGTGGCTTTTAATCATTTAATGGTTCAAAGGCCAAACCTTCCTCCTGTAATGCCACCCCCAAGATTTCCTATTCCTGGAACTCAACCAATGATGCCAGGGGTCAGACCTCTCATGCCCAGACCGATTCCTGGGCCACCGGGTGAGTGTCACCCCTCCACATACACCTTTCATGACTTCCATAAAGTTGCTACACTACACCTCTCATTGAAGCATTCGTGCAGATATATATAGTCCATTTCTTTATCCTTTTATAATGACCATGAGTATGCACATCAATGGCTAATCCTTTTATAATGACCATGGTTATGCACATCAATGGCTAACCACGTTATTTTTGGCTTCTATCGCTGCAATTGCCATGTAATTGGGATTTCCTTTTGATATTTGGCTTTTTTTTTCTTTTATAAATTTACAACAACTATTATTTTCATGTAACCTGTCTTTTAGTTGAGGATGCATGTATATTTTGATTTGGTTTTTTGGTTAGAATTTTTGTTTGAAAATCAGCAACTAATCATGTACCAAGAGTTCTGGTAAATTGGGCAGGCAAGTTCAAGCATTATAAACCAGTTCTTTTATTTCAGCATATATAATGTAAGTGGTTTTCAATTTGGGTTTACAGGGTATGTTTCTGCACCTACCATGCCACAAATGATGCCTCCACCTGGGGCCCCTCAGATACCGGGTCAGCTAATTACCCTACCAAGGCCACCTTCATTAGCTCCCCCACCTACAGCTCCTGGAAGCACTGCAGCACCACCTTCCAATGGTGCTCCCTCAATGGCATCATCAGCAATGTATCAAACTAATCCACCGGCACCATCATCTGGAGGCTATGACAATTACAACGCCAATGCTCAAGCACCTGAGGGCAATCAGTGACCTGGTCTAACTTGTATGTTATTTTATATTGAATTTTGCACTAATGCTGTACTTGTTCAGTAAATTCGCATTGCCTTGTTCTTTTTTTATTTTCAATCGGTAGCTCAGGAAGGAAGCATGGTATTTGCAGGGATTCAAAGTCTTTTATCGAATTCTACTAATCTACATTCTCTTTATTTTGTTTTATTTCTATGCTGAGCAATTTCTCTCTGCTTAATCCTCTGTAGAGTTTATGACTAGAATTATCTGTGCTCTTTCCAGTCGAGCTGGTTGCTTCAATGAAGGGACTCTCACAGCCCATATCTTGGCCATCTGGGAGCATCATTGCACTTTAACAACTTATTTGTATGTAGCATGTTCAAGCACTTGAATGTGGGAAAAAGTTGTACTTACTTTTTGTCCCGGTATGAAAAATTTATATGGAATGTGATTGCGTGTAAATTTTCTGACATGGTTTATGATGTCTTCATTTGCATCTGCTTTTTCTTTGAACGTAGCTTTATCAAGTGACTAGTATGCTACTACATGTTCGAGAGAGAATTCATATAATGATATAAATGCTATATGCTCCAATCTTTTGGATGAATCAGCTTGTAGAATTTGAAAATTGTTTTCACTGAAGTGTATCGTTGTGTTTATGAATTTGGTCCCTTAAGAAGTGCTTCTTTATAAAAACTGTGTTCAGTGAAATCTTTGAGATTCTAAATTAATCATGTTTGTTTTTGATAATGTCAAATTTTAGTATATCTCTAACCGTCAATACATTCATACTTCATTATAAAAATTTATAGTTATAATCACACATTGACATTTTGTGCCTCCCCCCCCTGCATGTCCCCCAACTTTTCTTAATTTTGAGAAAGACAAATAAGTCCTCTCCTCCAAAATATGTTAGAAACAATTGTATGTTTACCATGGTAAGTTCAAACGATGATTATTTACTGATATGCATTACTTTGAAGAAAAATGTATTAAGATTTACGAGAAAGCTTGGCTAGAATAAGCATGACCCTAATTGATTGGTTCTCTCCCACCCATGATTTCTACCTAAGACAAAAAATTGAACCATTTCAAGTTTCTCCTTTAATTGGTCACGCGTCCATTGTTTGGGTTGTGTTGTCGTGCCTCTACTTCGTACTATAAAGAATAGCTTTAAAACCTTGACTTCAAAAATCCATTTAAAAATTTATATTACTTATTTCATATTGAGATTTTCCACCTCGTTTCAAACTGATTGTACTGATTTTTATTTGCATTTTTTACACTAGCTCCCTAATTAACCATTAAAATGTTCTCATCGCTCTATGTTTTTAGTCAATAGATTTTTTTAGGGATGGCAAAAAAATTTGTATCCGTTGATATTAATCCAAACCCGTTTTGATTGGACGTGGAAAATCAGCTTTGATTGGGTACGAGTGTGAGTTTTTTCCGAATTTAAAACTTGGGGAAATGGAAGGTTTTGGGGATGTTATATTCACCTCATACTCGCATCTAAATCTGCTTTGTCAGTAATATTATTGTCATTTTTAAATTTTATATATAATGTATCTATATATATTAATAATTTATATTTTTTAAATATAAAAATATAATTTTTATCTATAGAAAATATAATTTTAATTATTTTAATTTATTATTGTGATATATAATAATAATAGTTTTATTATATTAATGATAAATATATTTTTTTAAATTTATTATTTTATATATATGAATTTATGCGGATACAGCGAGAAAATACAAATCATATCGTAGTTAGAAATGAAAATCTAAATTTCATTGGTAATAAACGGCGAATTTTCTCCAACTAATAGAGTACGAGAGTAGGAAGGCAAAATTCACGCTGCGGTCCACTATCCTTTCTTTACTTTTATATAGAGTTTGGGGTGAAGAATGATAGGTGTTGAAAGACTTTTGGCCCTGCAGTGAGTTTATATAGAGTTTTGGTCGTCAATTTTTTTTTTAGCTTCTAATAAGAGTATATGATGACGCGTATGTGCTGTGAAATGAAGAGCGCATTAATCAATTTAGAAAACGCATAATTTTATTGGAAAACAAAAAAAGGTAAATTACTAAATTTGAAAAAGTTTCGCATTCTAATTTCTGAGAACGGACACGTTCAAATTGTACCTATATTAAATATGAACATTGCTATCAAAACCTGGGCATTTGGTCTAGTGGTATGAATTCTCGCTATGGGTGCGACGATATGTGTGGTCACCGACCGGTTCATATGTCTCGAATGCCGCCATCGACTTCTACTTAAAATAATGCATATCTCCTCCAACCTAGGTGAAAGTTTTATTAATCCTTGTAAACAATTTTCTTTCGCACGAAATACACAGAAGATAATGTGATTACCAATTGTAGTAGTGACTGATTCTCCATCTCGACCTATATACTCAAGAATCAAGCCAGCCTGTATGTACTCTTACACATTCACTTTCTCTGCCAAACCCGTTTCGTTTCTTTAATTCTCAAAATTGCTCCTTCCTTATTCTTCAACCCCGCATTAAAAAAATGTATTACCTCCCTCATAGAAGCAAACATGACAGAAAAAGTTTTACTTTTGTTTTGTGTTGTTTTGGTCTTGCATTGGAAAAAAGAAGAGATAAGATTTCTGCATAAAGGTTAATGGTGCAGAGGACACTAAGTTATAATGACGAGTTGGAACGTTTCTTCAATCTAGTTTTTCACACCAATGATGTTGTTTCATGTTGGTTCTTGCTTTTGGGTAAGAGAATGTCCAGTGCTATTATGCTCAAGACAATGTTCCATGGTTTGGCTCTATTGTTTGGGTTATTTTCCAAATCAAGTTCAAGAATTTTCATGGTTTTTGAAATCAAGAAAGCCCCAATTTGTTTTTATATTTTTTAATAAAACAATAATTTTTTCTGTTTTAATAAATGATTAATGTTATATATAACCGCGACTCTATTCACATGTGCCAAGTCATCTAATTATGTCCATTTTACATTTTAGTAAAGATAAAAGATCAAATTAATCGTGTATCGAAATTGCAAGATCCAATTGAAATAATTTGTTTTGACAAAAATTAAAATTAAAATCAAAATGATCTTTATTGGCAAAGATTTTTTCAATTTTAAATCTAAAATCTATTATATTAATTTAAATTTTCCAATTCAACTATACACATTTTTAATTGCAATGTATTGATCTTGTAAAATAATTTACACAAACTTTGATTCTTATCTCATTATTATATATTGATAAAAGAGGATACATGATTAATGTAAAGTAATTTTTCTTGACGACCAATAAGGATTAAGTGTTCAACTATTAATTTGAATTTTAATTATAAAATAGATTTATATAACAAACAATTAATTATTGTTAGATATAATGAAATGTTTATGAGATATATTATATATTTATCTGCTTTATATGAACTATGTAGTACGTTTTCTTGTGACATAACTTTTAAATAGACTGAATGTTATATATATGAAATAATATACTCTTGCAATAATAAATATATATATTCATTTTATAGGAAGTGGTATATTATTATTATGGAAATTTAAACCAATATACTGCTATTATTTTTAAAATTATAATGGATCATTTTTATTTATTTATTGCATGTTACAATTCAAATTATATTCATTAATCTTATATTTTTTAGGTTATGTTCATATAAATTATCCTATTAAAATTTACATAATATTAGTTTTAATGATTATGTTATATTTGTTTAAAATATTACATTTTAATAATATTACATAAATTAAATCCACCAATTACTTAATTATTTTTTTTAGAGTCCTCGTATTATATCTCCCTTAATTTTTTTTTGACTGAATATCTCTCCTTTTGTTTTCCCAAAAAAATAATCTTATAAATATTTTTAACAATCTTATATAAGGTCACATGAAATAATTAACATATTAATAATGTAAAATGTAATATGTAGAAATAATTTAGAGATAGAAATTCAATAAAAAAAAGTAGCAGTAGGAAGCAGAGAGGATAAGAAAACAAGAAGTAGACACTGAACTAAACTCAACTTCGCTTCCGCTGTGAAAATGGCGGTTGCACTATCAAGTTACTGTTCCATGTTCTCTGTGCCATCTTTAACAGTCAAATTCCGTTACTCTCACAGACCCTTTATTTCCATCCGTTGCACCCGTACGCCTTCCATTCCCGACCCCAATATCAATCGACAAGTAAGTTTATCTCACTCTTTTTCTTTCCACTTATTTTTCCTAAATTCACTTATATATTTTCCTCTGAGCAAATAAACATTTTAGTTGTTGAAGTTGTAAGAGTTGGTAAATTTTGTCGCTCAATTTTGCAAAATAGCAATTTAGTCAGTTTTTTTTTCTTTCAAATTTTGCACCATAATTTTCAAGGTTTTATGTTTGCTTTGATGCTCCAAAGATTATTTAAATCAATGTGTATGTATGTCTTGTCTTGGTTTTGAATCTTTTGATATATTTTTGTTAAAAATTATTTTTGATGGAGGGACTAAATTGATGGATATTTTTTAACTTAAGGGATTAATTTGCTATTTCGCAAATTTGAGGGATTAAAATGACTATTTACTCAGTTTGCTCTCTCCGCCGGGGTTTCCAAAAGCAGCATGAATTTTGCTGTTTAAATTGTTTTAACTTCTGTTCTTTCTGTGTGGATGTGACATGAAATTCAGGATTATTATTTGGAGATATAATGATAGTCTTAGCAATGAAATTCAGAAGAAGGATACAATGAGAGACATAATGTTTATTTTATTTTCCTGTAATGAAAATTCAGAAGAAGGATGCATGGCAGAAGAAGCAGTTGAAGTTATCATCAAAAGATGAAAAGTCTAGCGGAGGGAATGTGGTGCCAGCTTCTTACAAGTCTTCTGGTATTTCTAGGAAAGACAGAGACTTTATGGTAGACTCCAAGGATCTGCAGGTACGTTTTTTCGAGTTCTCAAACCGACATGGTAGGTGATTAGTAACATGCTGAAATGAATTAGTTGCACAATAGATGTGCAATGAATTGGTTGCTGACTTGTAAGCATTGAGATTTCACTACTGAGGAAGGGTTTATGTAGATGGGGGAATCATGTCTCCCCTTCAAACTATAGACAAACCCATGATATAATTTGGGGCTATCATTTCAGGCCATGTTATTCGGCCTATTACATTAGTCTTGAACAAGTTAGGTTTAGGGTTAATTCAATTGTTGTGCTTGGAATTCAATGTTAAATCACTCTTTTGGGCTGTGAAATCATAAAGCATAGTTTGCATTTGTTCTGCATAACTGATGACAAAATTAAAAGTATGATTGTGCTGGACAATGAGAGTGGCACCGATAGGACTGAACACTGTTTACAAATACGTTTTCGGTTTGATTCCTAGGCTTGTGGCATGTCTTCTGACCTTGGAATGGATCAACTTCCTTTAGTCTTCTAACAATAACCGATTTAGGGCCAGTTTGGATAAACTTTTCTACAATCACTTATAGGAAATGTAGAGTTGAATATCTTAACTATAATCTTATAACAAATGGATTTTTATAAGTTGAAATCAACTGATGTACCTCAGCTTGTTTTGAAGTCTCCATCTAACTTCTCTATATGCACCCTTAAACTTACAAAAACTTATTTTTCGTGGTAGGAATTAAATGCATATTCCAGTTGAAAAACTCCCATGCTTCTCATTGTCTCTTCTCAAAGATAATTAATTTCAGGTGAATCAATTAATTTGATCAGATCGGATTCTATCTTTGTATGGTGAAGTTTTATCTCTTTTATTCCCTGCTTACAGAATTATTTTTTATTCTTTCTCAGAGCCTTTAAAGAGTTGCTCTCACATTCAAAATCCAGATGCAAAAATGTCGTTTATATATCTCAATTATGTGTGAATCTGTGTGCTTCCGTTCTGGTGTAGTCATTCCTTGATGGAGCTTTCAATGCTGTCTCTAGGTTGTCTTATGATTTTAAAATTCAAAATTTGTTGGTTGCCCCGTATCTGATCATCATTCATTCACAATAATAGAATTTGATACCTAACCTTTGTTCAATAGACTCTTGTATTTAATGCTGTGGTTTTATTACTCTACAGTGCTTAAAAGTTAAAATGTATCTCTTCTTTCTATATCACCTTTGAGCAATTATCATGTCAGTAACTATCATATTGGATTTTTGCATTACATATTTGCATTCTGTCATAGGCATCCCATTTCCTTACTGCATTTCTCTTTGTTTCCATACATCTTTGTTACTGCACGCATACTGCCCCAGAATACCACTTCCCTGGCAAAGCAGAGACAATCACAAGCACGTGAAGGAAGACTTTGAAATAACTCGGTTGGCAGAAATAGCATTGAATAAATATATCTCAACTAACAGACCACAAACTTGTGCAGTGCGGTTATGATTGGAGGCAGGAAACTATAACCAATGCACATTGTGTGGAGTACGATACACAGGTGCTCCTGAATGTCATTTCTTAGTATAAAATTCATGAAATTAGATGATAATTCAGAATGAAGAAAATTAAAATCATAGACGACAATTCATGGAATTTGTCTTGTTATATAATTGACTAAGCAACCAGGCACTGCGTCAAGGGCTTTATTGTGTTACTAAGGGTATCTTATTACAAATTTGCTACGAAGAAGCTATAAATCGATGCCCAATAAGATAAAACTTTAGATTGATATTCTATGAGTTACCACTTCACCCATTAATTTCAAGGCCTGATGTGTAAGCAATTAAGAAGATTCAAATTTATATAATTTTTCCTTTTGGGATAATTGCAGGTTAAAGTCAAGAAAAGAGGCGATGATCAATATGTGGCTAAGGTAGGTTCCCTTGAAGGAGTCATCCTTGCTTTTTTCTTCTCAATAACACTGTAATGTTTTTTTATACAACATGGGGTGTCAGAACACTATTATAAATATATTCAGTTTCTAAGTACAAGAAATAAAGTTGATTTCTAAAGGGTATATGTGTTAGTTATAGCATGCTTATAATTACCAATGAATTCAATTGTAGAGTCATGTTGAAACCATGAATGGGGTAAAAATAGGTATAAATGGTAGAATAGGTTATAAATGTTACCATGAATGGGTAAAAATAGGTTGTAAATGGTAGACATTGGTATTATATTTAACATGTGCCAATATATTGCTAATTTGCCTTGATTCTCACTGATGGAATGTACAGGTTTTAGCCAGAGCTGTTGGTTGTGATTTAGCTTTGCTTTCAGTAGAAAG